>JAXDDX010000193.1:0-50000 GCA_034670405.1 Hoplostethus atlanticus
ATAAGACAGTAACTATACATCATCTATATAGCCCAGTAATATACATGTCATCTAATATAGTCAGTAACTATACATATCTTTTATAGTCAGTAACTATACACTTTTTTATAGTCAAACTATCATGTCATCTATATAGACAGAAAACTATACATGTCATCTATATAGCAGTAACTATACATTCATCTATATAGTCAGTAACTATACATCATCTATATATAGTCAGTAACTATACATGTCATCTATATAGTCAGTAACTATACATTCATCTATATTAGTCAGTAACTATACATCATCTATATAGTCAGTAACTATACATCATCTATATTGTCAGTAACTATACATCATCTATATAGTCAATAACTATACATCATCTATATGTCAGTAACTATACATCATCTATATAGTCAGTAACTATACATCATTTATATAGTTTTAAAAGTTCTGTTAAAAATGAACATTTGCAACATTTCTCCAGATTCATCAAAGGTTTTCTGGTTTAAACCTCAGAAGAGTTTCTGTTGCTGCTCAGAATTTGTATGAAAATGTCTCTCTCTCTCTCTCGCTCGCGCTCTCTTTCTCTCTCTGTCTCTCTCTCTCTCTCTCTCTCCCACAGATCTGAGGTCTCTCGCCCCGCCCACGCCACCCCATATATGGCAACTGTGCGTCACCCTGAGTCTAGCTTTGATTGGCCATCGGAGGTGACCCCCCTCCTTCCTGGAATGCCATAACCTTTGATTCCCAGTCTTTCGTGCCCTCCCACACCCCTCCCCCCTCCCACACCACCTCACCCCTCCTTCCCCCACCCACCCTCCAACTACCAAAGATATATTCAGAGTGGGAGAGGAGGGCAGGAGAAACTGCAGACAGACTCCCAGCCAAGATGGCTGACTCAAAAGGTCACGTAGAAGAGCAAAATAACGTGATCTTGAACCTTTAGGAGGACAAAGTGAGGACATCGTTTATGGTAACTAGCGTTAATTAGCTAACAGTGGCAGCACGTTTGTACAGCTAACGAATAGCTAACACACCAGGGAAACGGAAACACCGACTAACGCTGCAGGTGTTTGTAATGTAAATCCCTTGAATATAAAGAGTCCACTTTAACAAAATGTGTCGTTAAGATAACTCAATAACTAGATAGCTAGATAACTAGATAACCAGATAACTAGATAACTAGATAGCTAGATAACTAGATAACTAGTTTGTCGAGGATGAGCTCAGCACAACATCCCGCTCCCGTCCAGCAGTGAGGCTGACGCCACCTCACTGTCCATCTCATTGAAACATGAGCCAGTAAAACAGCAACACTGTGAGTGTGTAGTTAGTTACTACTGTTACAGCTAGCGTATCGCTAGTGCTGCTCCTGCCAGGCTAACGTCATGGATCGATGTTGTTGTGTCTGTAAATATTTAAGTGATTGGTTACACTCAGTGGTCACGATTGATATTGATTTTGATATGGAAGTTTTTGTCGAGGGAAAAGTCCCGGCAGAGTAAGTCACATGTGAAATACAGGTGTGAATTCAAAGCACAAAAGAGAAAATTCCCAAGTTAAATTTTCACAAGTGAAAATGAGATTACTGCCACATGAGTTCGCAACGTGGCCAACGTGTCCAAAAAGCACTTTGAAGTGCATCTGTACTTTCACCTGTGACTGTCCTGTGCGGGTGTACAGCCTAGCACCCCTCGCCTCGACTCCACCTCGGGGTCCTCGTGTGAGCAGAGCACCAGGCTTGGAGGAAACCCGGAATTACATAAAAGTCTCTTTAGGGGCTCCCGGGGTCGAGGCAGTGAAGCGAGCATCTGCAGCGCTGTGGTATAAAACGTCTTCAAAACATAATAAAGCAAAGCAGTGGAATTACTACGGGCAGCAGGAGCAGCCAGTCTTAGTGGTTAACTGTCCATGAACTCTTAACGGAGGTGTGGGAAATAAAAAATCAAAATATTTTAAAGTGAAATATGAATCTGATGCTCAGATTGGGACCCAGTAAAGGCCGACAGCACAGGGACAACTGTATTAATGACAAGCTTTATTGTAATTCTGCAGTGACACGTCTTAACATCACTCTGTCTCTCTCACCCTCCGCTACACCAGCTTCAATCTATCTTTTATTACTTGGAGAGAAAGTGATGAGAGCGAGGGATTATTGCTCTCGTCTCCCTTGGGTGCTGTCTAGCTTTATTAAGCATGATAGGTGCTGTTCATCTGTCCAGTCTGGAGCAGGAGAAGCTAGCCATCCTTCATCTGCTGTCAACATCTATCTATCCATCCATCCATCCATCCATCTATCTATCTATCTATCTATCTATCTATCTATCTATCTATCTATCTATCTATCTATCTATCTATCTATCTATCTATCTATCTATCTATCTATCTATCTATCTATCTATCTATCTATCTATCTATCTATCTATCTATCTATCTATCTATCCATCCATCCATCTATCTATCAGTCTGTCTGCCTCTCTCTCAGTGTGTATTACAGTGCTGCGCTGAACTACATAGAGGCTTTCAGGTTACGTAGCCCCGCCCCCTCTGGCGGCCATCTTGGAGGTCCTCAGCTCTGATCAGCTAGTTGTGTTTCCGTCTCAACAGAATTGAATCTTCATGGTTAATTTCTGTCTGTTTCTACTGAACTGATCATTTCATCACTGATACATCTGATTGATTTAGTGTTTAGATCATGTAGCTTGTTAGCTAGCTAACCATAGTATCTGGTCAGCTAACCATCACTGTCTTGTTAACACATCTGGTTAGCACACTAGCTAACGTATCTAGTAGAAGCTAGCGTTAGCAGTGGCTAGTAGTCCCATGTTAACAGTAACTAGTTAGCTAGCTACCAGTTAGTTCAGGTTAACTAGCTGACTCTTCTCCAGCTCCAACTCAGAGTGTTTTGGAGTAGAGACTATGGCTAAAGACAAGACAGTTTACTGAGTCACAGTAACCTACATTTGGAGACAAATCTACCTGATCACACTGATCACTTTTACTGAGAACGTTACTGGATGATCTACAGATACACCACAACAACCTGGTTCAGACGGTCGACTGGTTCTACTGACACATTACTAACTAACAGACTGATCCTGGATCAGATGGTTGGTAGGTTGCTGATCAAACTGTAAAGCTTCTGTTAGGGAGATTCAGTGAGGTTGGAAGTTCAAATCTTGTTTTATTGTCTTGGATTAACCGTCTGCTCCAGTGAAACTCAACGTGACCTTTTGGTTTCAGCTCGGCGCCGTAAAGCACATAAAAGTAGGCGCTTAAAAAAAGAGGAAAAATATCTTGAATGTCAACTCTCCTGACCCCCCCCCCCCACCCTCCCAACCTCACCCAACCTCACCCAACCTCACCCATGCACCCCTCCTTACCCCCCC
The DNA here is from genome assembly GCA_034670405.1 of Hoplostethus atlanticus. NCBI lineage: Eukaryota > Metazoa > Chordata > Actinopteri > Trachichthyiformes > Trachichthyidae > Hoplostethus > Hoplostethus atlanticus. Next base: position 3,381 of record JAXDDX010000193.1, read on the forward strand.
CCCCCCACCCCCGTGTACCTCACCCATAGATCAACGGTACTGTACCTGCATAATGGACGTAGAAACGGCAGTCTTTTTTTGGGAAGGTTACTTTTTACAGCAGACGGACTGACAGCAGTATTTTTAAAATACTTTTAGATCCTATTTTAACCTCTGCCTGTCTCCAGCGGACCGGGCGACGTCTCTGCCATGACATCAAGTGCCTTCAGACTCAAAAGAAAAGATCGCTGGGCCGAGGATTGTCATCGCGGGGAATCTCTTGGACGTCCAGTAATGATGAAGCAGGACGGGGCAGGACAAACGGACCGGGTTCAAGGCCGGGTTCAAGGTCGGGTTCAAGGCCGCCGGGTCACTGTCAGTCCTGCTCAGATTATGCAGAGAATCTGTTTATTAAAGGAAGTTGAAAATGTATATTTTCCAGGACTGTTATCTAACAGTAGATAATACAGCTGGTCTCCACCGACACGAGGCTGAGGAGGGAATGATTTTATGTTGGACTTTAAGTGGAGTGGAGGATGCTCAGCCATGGCTGAGGAACCAACCAGGAGCGCTAAAAGCCATGGACGCCAAACAGACTCTGGGTAAAGACTTTACAATGAGAGACAGGAAGCTTTTTAAAGGTTTCTCTCGTTGAATTTTTTCATCTGGACTCATTAAACAAAATGCAATCATAAGCTGAGGACCTATGAGAGACCTGACACCTACAACGCCTGGAAACATGGACATTTCAAAATAAAGGACCGCTCAGGAAGGAAACTCTTCCTTTTGGAGTATTTGGTCTTGCAGAACTATTTTAGTATTTCAAAATAAGAGTTTCACTCTAATTTTCCAGAGGGAGTGGAGACCTTGGCGCTACCTGAGACCATCAGTTACCTTAACTAGCTGGCTTTTGGAGCGGAAGGAAAAAATGTATTGTAAAATCAAATCTTATATTGTTCCTATGATATAATGAGGTCGGGGTGAATCTTTACACTTTCTCATCTCGGAGCTTAAGTTTCTTTTTGGTTTGTTGGTTTTCATAGGGGGGGTATTTTCAGTTCATGTTCCCCTGGTTTCTTTTTATTTCACAGAGTTGTTTTTAAAAAAAGGACATTTTGGAAGAATAAATTGTAGGACGACAGAGTTCTGGAAAAAAACATCTTGGGGTTTTAAGAGCAAATACATTTGATACGTGTCCTGCTGAGAAAAACGTTTCTATAACACCACGGGAGGATTCATAAAAAAGCACAAAAAAGACAAAAATTCTACTTAAATAAACAGTCGACACATTAACAACACATTTCCACCTCATGGAAAAAACGTTTGGACAATTTTACAGATTCATTGCCTCTGCATCAACATCAACCATGTCTCTGCTGTCGTGGAAAAATCACGTAACTACATTTTGATTTGATTAAGCCCAAACGCACCGGACGTTATTAGACGACTGCAGGCCGGAGAGGTGAAGCGGCAACACTAACAAACTGCAGCGGGGAATATATTCTATCGTCACATAAATTCTGTAACCTGGTATTTAGTCTGGACACAGTCGCTTAAACCCTTCAGGGTTCCTACAGTTAATGAAAAAAAAAAGTCAATAGATCAGAAAATAGATCATGGTCATATAGTTTTCACATCCTGTAAAGTTGTTGCTGATCTTCTCCTCCAACCAGTGAAGTGTTGAATGTTCCAGCTTGGCTGCTTGTTGATCCACTTCAGATCAGAAATGTCCTGATAGTTTCGGTCCTAAGAGAAATCAGACCTGGAACAGAGACTCTGATGGATCCTGGTCCTGGAGATGCTGCTGGAGGTCCTGGAGTAGTCCTGGAGTGTGATTGGCAGAAAGCTGTAGGAACCCTGGACTTTCCAAACTGGCAGAGCTGCTAGTTAAGGTGCTAATTAACAAAATCCCCAGATCAAATGTGCGTCACAACCCGGACTCACTGTCTAGACAACCAAGTCCAGGATGTCGCCTTCTGGGAACATTGTTATTATTATTTGAGCTTTTTCCTTTAGTCCTCGTCTCTGTCGGCCTCCGGTGCGTTTCAGACTTTATGTTCCTGTGAGTCTCTCGACCCTCGAACCCTCGAAACCTGTTAGAAACCAAACTGCTTCATTTTTAAAAATACATGTTTGTCTCTGAGGAAATAAGAAACTCTGTTCGGTTTTGTTTTGTTTGTTGTTGTTTTTTGTTTCTTAGATACATGGTTATTATCCGGCAACAGCGATGTGGTGTCGACTACAGCCACACACACACACACACACACACACACACACACACACACTCGGCCTCTCTGATAGCTCTCTGTCAGTCTGCATCGTCTCTGCAGCAGTTTTCAGTTAAAAACTTTCATCTGGACGCTTTAACAACATTTCTCTCTTTCTCTTTTCTCCCCCTCCCCCCCCTCTCTCTCTCTCTCTCTCTCTCTCTGTCTCTCCCTCGCTCTGTCTCTCTCTCTCTCTCTCTCTCTCTCTGTCTCTGTCTCTCTCTCTCTCTCTGTCTCTCTCTCTCTCTCTTTCTCTCTCTCTGTCTCTCTGTCTCTCCCTCTCTCTCTCTCTCTGTCTCTCTCTCTCTGTCTCTCCCTCTCTCTCTCTCTCTCTCTGTCTCTCTGTCTCTCTCTCTCTGTCTCTCTCTCTCTCTGTCTCTCTCTCTCTCTCTCTTTCTCTCTCTCCTCTCTCTCTCTCTCTCTCTCTGTCTCTCTCTGTCTCTCTCTCTCTCTCTCTCTCTGTCTCCTCTCTCTCTCTCTCTCTCTCTGTCTCTCTCTCTCTCTCTCTGTCTCTGTCTCTGTCTCTCTCGTTCAGCATTACTCTCTCTCTCTCTCTCTATCATTCTGCAGAGGATCCATGAGATAACTCAGATAAATATAATTTCTTTTTGATGTCCCGTTGATTCTCTCTCTTTCCTGTTTCACCCTTCATGAGTTTTTCCACTGCAGTGTTGACCTGTGCTGGACTCGTCCTGGTTCAGAAAACTGTGGATTAAAGCTGGTTTAGTATGGGAGCTATGGTGGATCGATATATGGGGCCGATATTGGCCTTTTATTAAAGGTGCTCCTTGTAGCATTTTAATCAATATATGATCACCAGATCACTAGTCCTACCTGGTGTAGTGACCATAAACCAGTGAGACCATGGAGACGACTGGTAGCCTCTATCTCACCAGTGGTATTGTTACTAGTGTTTCTCCACATTAAGACTACATTTCCCATAAGCCCCGTTGCTTCCTGTCCCCCCTCCCCCTCCCTGACGTCTTTGTCTTTCCTGAAGAGGATCAACATGTTGGAAGTGATTTCTCCATCTTCCTTTCTCTCCTTCCTCCATCTGCCATCTCCAGAAACTCTTTATCTTTAGCTCCGTTAGCGCTGGAAGAACAGCGCCCTCTTCCTGTTTGGTGCCGTAAAGCAACCTGCGTCAGTATCCAGGATGGTACAGCACAGCGTTTTTCCACAGCAGTGGAAAAACTCATCCAAACTAATATTGTACAGAAATACATCAACGCCTGGCACTTTAACTCAGACCTTCATTTAATGGGAATCAGATCTCTGTGTTATTCTTTTTATTGGGGCGCTAAAATACAAAACATCCAAAACACTTTGTCAAAATGTAAGAGAAAGATATTTTTATAACTGTGACTATTCTCTGCAATAGCCAATAGCCTCCCTCTGAGCAGGTGGACTGACGCCCTGATGGTTACATTGCATTATCATTATTATCATTATTATTATTATAAATAAATACACTCCAAATGTAGCTTTGCACAATGTGTTCTGCCTGTCTGTCTGTCTGTGTGTGTGTGTGTGTGTGTGTGTGTGCGCGTGTGTGTCTGTCAGCATCCGTCCATCAGCGTCTCTCTGCTGATGCTGAGTTACATTCAGATCATAATGATGCTTCTGTCTTCAGTGAGGTTGTGACTGACGGACTGAAGGAACAACGTGAGGTTGTGACTGACGGACGCTAACAGGCCGTCTAGGGAAACACAATGCATCTGTGAAAGTAAAAATGATCAATTAGGTTTCACTGTAAACTCCAGTCGTCTCCTCAGTCTGAACCAGGAAGTGATGCTGCAGCAGAGCAGAGTGTCCTGTCATGGAAAATTGCCTGTAAGCACTCAGAACACAAAACACTGACAGGTTGAAGTATAAAATATATTGTATACAGTATATTGGAGAGAGGAAGACCTCGTCACAGGTCCCACAGGAAGTCAAGGTCTCTCTATCTCTCTCTCTCTGAAAGTCAACTCACTACAATCTTTATAGTTTCTTTGGAACAAGGAAGTCTCTCGTGATTGGTTCTCCATGCTAAGATAACATGTTTACCATGGTCCTATAGGCTCTCTCCACATAGCAGTGGTCTGGTCAAGGTCAGATTTATGATTTACTTGAAGGGCCTCACTGGCTTGTTGTGTTGGTGGCACACATGTCACATGTCACATGTCACATGTCTGTAGCAACACAGCATCAACAGAATGATAAATGATAAATACTAGCATTCTGTGATCATTTACTTTCACAGTCCCATCCCCACTAACTGAGACCGTAGATTCTCCCTATTGGTCCAAATTAAATCCTGATTGGTCACTGGTGGGAAATCTTCTCCACACAGGAAGTGACCGATCCAGACTGAAGAGGGAAATCCAGAAGAGAAATCTGGACTCACCAACGTTAGATCTTTGGTTTCCTTTTTATGAAGCAGACCGGTTTACTGACGTCATCACAGAGGGTTTCTGGGTAGTGAAGTCCTTGAGTGTCAAAGCATCACTTCGAGGCTGGTTTCATTCAAAATAACATATTGATTCTTATTCTCTGATCATTACTCTACGGTCAGAAAATGTTTAAACCTCCAATCAGGGATGTCTTTGGTCATCAAGGTCATTCAGGATCACAGTAATATTCAGTTCATGTGTTATCTTGACCTCTGACCCTTGACCTCCTTACTACTGGTTGGACTGTTGACCTCTCTGCAGTCTAAACAAACTAAATGAGTACATGGACGCAGATTCCTGAAAGGATTTGCAGATGGAAAGAAACGTCTCCTCAGTTTGTTTTCAAAACTTTATTTAATCATTCAGGTGACAAAGTCTCAATTACTTTCTGAGCTGACCTAAATGACGAACAGCAAGTTTCTGACAGACTCTCATCCACCACATGGCCTCGCCTGTGAAGCACCAGCGCTTCTTCTTATCAGCCACCAAGTTTCCCAGTAATGAGATCGGGAGGTTATGGTTTTTAAGCAGCAATCTGTCCCGCGGGGATTTATCAAAATGAGGAGTCATCAAAGGACGTTAAAAAGCTTTGAACTCCTCCTTTTTGATCGGCCGCCCCCTCAGCTGGAAGCCCTGCGATATGCAGACAGCGGCGGGGAGGAAATCTGGGTTTCCGTTTCAGTTGAGTGGTGAAAGTTGGAGCTGGAAGTCCAGATGTCATCATCTCAGATAAGAGCTTCACAACGCGGTCCAACTCGATACCACAGCAGCTCTTTTCACTCATTAGTGCGGCTGCCAGGGAGCTAATTGGCCGACTTCCCTGTTTCTTCTAGTTGGTTTTATTATCTGTTCGGCCCGGAGGAGGATGCACCGAGGGATTGGCACCCATGAGACACTAGATGGCGCTGAGACTGGACGTGCTGCGGTACGACGACGCCCTTCAACCTGAGGGATGTGAGGTCGTGAAGTAATGGGACCGGACAGCAGACGGAGAGGATCTGTTGAAACTATCCACAAGGTTTAGGTTGAAGACACAGCAGGAGGGAGGAGTCAAATCAAAGAACTAACTAACTAAAGCGGGTGGCAGTAACTTCAGTAACTGGTACTGGAGTTCAACGAGGGTGAGAGGGAGGCGGGGACATTCAGCATCACTGATTCATCATGGCGTCTCTTGGTGCGACTGTTCTTCCATCAGTGGGTCTCTTAAAAACAACTCTATTAATATCAAAAATAGAAAAAGTAAAAACCACACAACAACAAACGATACGAGACGAGAAGGTAAATAAATCATACAAGGAGTTTCATCTCTTTTTCCCAAGATTTGACGAGATTTGACTCGTCTCCTACGACACCTTCAGGTGGTTCAGCTGTACCGATGCGGTTCACATTTTATACAATCGTTACCCAGGAAAGGTAATTCATTACTTATTACTCAAATCAAAAGTACTGTGATTACTTCTGACCCCTGAGAGCAGTAATCCACCACACTCTCCTGATCGATCAGGAAACCGAACACCACATTCATAAAACAGGTTTCCCTCACTCTACTCTTCCATGGTTGACAGCACAACATTAGACCAGATGAAGTTACTTTGGGAACTAAGGCTGCTGTATGGAGCGGTATTGAATAGAGAAGGTTGTTACTGTTGAACCGTGGTGATGAACTCCTGGCTGCTCTAATCTCTGTTTCTGCCGTGGTAAGCCGGCTGGTGTTCGGCAGGGTAATTGGTTATCCTCCCTTTGCCCTCGGCGTGGTTGTGTTGTGGATGATTTGTGTTTCTCCATTAAGTTACGTTGGAAATATAATTTATAGTCTTTAGGGGCCCCTAGGAGCCGGGCCATTTGTCACCGCTGACAAGGCGCTCGGCTGCCGTGCATCTCCGCCGGCCAGGCTGCTCCGCCGACTGTAACGGCCAAACACAATTAGAGACAGACAGCTACCTTGTTGGACCTTTATTTACTGAGTCCAGCCCGACGCCAGAGGAGCCTAATGGCCGCCATTCATCACACCTCAATTGATTTTCAATTGTGCCGTTTGAGTGTGTTAAGCAGATCAGTCGGGCCGGTCTATTGTCTGGAGCGGTTGTAAGTGGGTTTGTCCAAAGCCCGGAGGAAATGACTGTGATTATGTGGTGGGCGGCGGCGAGGCAGAACGTTGTTGGTGTAGGGTTAGCTGAGTCAGACAGGAAATGACCTCATATCGTCTTGTGCAGGCTGCGGTGGCTCATCAGCCTCCACTTCATTTCTGCCACTTGAACAGTTTTTGGATGAGGACCGAGTGGAGGAAGATGAGATCTTGCTCTTCACTTAACGGGTTTAGGATCAGGATCAGGTCCGGGTTAGGCTTAGTTAGTTAGGGTTAAGGTTAGTTAGGGTTAAGTTTAGGTTAGGTTTAGCATGTCGTCACTAGTGTGGTAATACAAACGTGTGTGTGTCAGGGGCATCGATCCATTAAACCTGATGACATCACTATTTGGTCATGTGATCAGTCATCAAACCATCATCAGAGAGGAACTTTGGTCCTGATTTATTTTTTTGATTTTAGATTTGGCTTCCAATTACATTTCAATTGATTTCTGATCTTTGATTTCTGATCTTTGCTCTCCATTCTAACATCTGATGTTAGACTCATTGAGGCTCCGTCCACACTACGCCGTTTAAATTTTCCCTTTTCCCAGAGTTTCCCTGTCCGCCGTTTTCGAAAAGTCCTCACTAAACCACCAGCTCATACTTTCTTCCATGGGCATGTGCAGACCACGCCTGGATCACATGGCGTGGTGTGGACGGGAGGCCAAACCGATGTGGACGGGGCCTCAGACCGAAGAACTACACCTTGCCATGGAGTTGACTCGTGTCTACAGCTGGTTGGTGACCTGGAGAACGGACTAACTCAAGTCACTGACCATCATCTACTAGTCTTGGTCTGACGTTCCACCAGAAACCAAACTGAGTATTGAGTCTGTTCAGCGCCTGGCGGTGGAACAGTTGTCTTTAAAACGTTCCTCTGTGAACAGCGAATTCAAGACATCAGCGTCACGTCGGTAGATCTTGCGGTCCCCCGGGGGTCCGCACTGTCGAGGTGGAGGGCCGTCTCATCTTCTCGTGAAGATCAGAAAGACCTTCATGTCGTCTGTCGTCTCAACGCAAAGTACATGACTGATCTCCAGTCAGCCGCTCTCCTCAGCGGTTAACCCGTCTGAACCCGGCGGATCTGATCTGGTTCAGACTAAACGGTCTGAACTCGTTCATCAGACGGAGCATCACATCTCTCAGGAAACATCTGACTGCTTTCACAGTCGCACTGCATTATGGGTACATTATCAGCAGCAGTACATACTGTTACTGTTGTGCTCATCATTTCCCCTGTATTAGAAGTAAGCTACTATTACTCTCTCTCTAATCTGGTGCTCGAAAAGAAACCGAGAAACCCTCGGAGACAGGAAGTGATGCGTTTTACATTTAAACAGAAGAAGAACTGGGTAGTTAGCATGAGCAGTGATAGCCACCATGGCTGAACAGACAAAGAAAAGAGCGCCACCTACAGGAACTCAAACTCCATCAACTGCTGGAGACTGCTTCAGAAATGCTGTTTGATTGACAGGTGATCTCTGGGAAGAGCAGTGAGGGACACCACGGTGAGGGACATCATGGTGAAGGACACCACGGTGAAGGACACCACAGTGAAGAACACCACAGTGAGGCTGAGAGACAAAGATGGAGACTGGATAATACAATATATATAAAAAGGGAGGAATTGAAGATTTCCACTTCCACTATGTGAATTGCTGCTTACCAATGCAGGGAGGGAAGATGTCATTCCAGTTACAGTCCAATTCTGTCAAATTGATCAGTATCCTGTCTTATTTAGTAGATCTGGATCAGCTTCTTCCCTGATCTACGACTGAACACCAACTAGATCTACAGCGTCGTTGAATAATCCTCTGTTTCTCTTGTCTTCTGCTTCATCTTTTATTTGTCTTTTTCTTCTTTTGGTTTATTTTCTCCTTCGTGTTCTACTTTTTCATCCTCATCTTCCTCTTCTTCTTTGTCCTTCTTCTTCTTCTTCTGTCTGATGAGATTAGAGAGAAGAGAAATGCTGTGAGAGTCGCATCTCCTCTAAAAGAGTCACTCTGATATAGTAGCAGAGTGAAACGTCTCCCCAGAGAAATTATCACTCAGCCTCTATAATGCAGCCATTAGTGGCAATAAAAGTCGTCCAGATCCTTTTTTCCCTCTTGACGGAGGATGAATGGCTCCCTGCAGATCGTAAAGAGCCACATCACTTCATATCCAGTTCCATTTAGCAAAAACACTTTATTTCTCCTCCTCAAGTGACAGTTTTCTGGAGCAATCTGGGTATTTTTATGTCTGCTTCATTTCTAGTTTGTGTTCTTTAACTTGTGTCCTGATATTTTTTCAGCTTAAGTATCTCAGTCATGAATTAGATTTCCTGGAAACTCCCCCTCCTGCTAAATTCAAGGTGCCCTTGAGCAAGGCAACTTAAAGAGTAATGACACACAGGGTTTCAGCCTGGCTCCGCCCAGCAGAAACTTTTAGAAACACCAGTTTGAGTGTTGGAGAGCGAGGGGAGAAGGGGCCGTGTCTGTAAAACCTCTGACATCATCTGACAGCATATTGGAGATTAGCCTGCTAGCTAGCTAACGTTACACAGTGGAGAGTGACGCCGAGTCTCAGGGCTCTTTTGTGACGGAGGGTCTTTAGAGGTGGAGGATTTCTCACCTCAGTGGCTCCGCCCATCTCCATTTGGGGGCGGGGCCAATATTTTGCTGATACTACCCCTACATTTTCAGTGTTTTGTCACCGATGGGGGCGGAGCCTGCAGGGCAGCAGAGAGGAAACTTTCAACGGAAGGAGGAGAGACACATTTTTACAAATCCATGTTTTGTCCCTGAAAGCGTCCTGCTGGAATTCTATCTGACGTGTTGAATTTCTGTCCAGTATTGATCAGTATTGATCGGTTTCACCATGTAGAAGTCAGACCAATATGTTACAGCTGAAACATGATATATTGTTGAATATCTCTTTAAGGCTCAGAGGATTAGGGTAGAGACCGGAAGGTTGCTGGTTCAAATCTCTGGGCGGGCAGTGGAACACAACTAACACTAAAGGTAAAAGTTGACAGTTTTTATAGTGAAGATACAAAAATGTACAAAGACACATAAAGATGTTTCTGTCTTCTCATTGGTTCAGCCTCGCCTCACGACAACAACAGACTATAATCATATTGATTAGGATCCCATTATTCTAGGTTGATTTCTCTGATTGTCTATTGTAGTTTTTTATTGTCTGCCTCCTGATTTTAGGTTTCATGTTCTGTGTTTTACTGATACGTGTTATTGCACTAATCCAGTTATTTTTATCTCCTGATTTGTGATTCATTGACTTGAAAGCCGCTTATAAATAAAATGTATTATTATTATTATTTTTATTGTTATGTAGCGGGTGAGCCTCGCTGCCCTCCAACATGATCTTCAGGGTATTCATATCGCCTGAACAAACACAGAGCAGCATACATTAATTGATGGATTGATGGATTGGTTGATTGATTGTCATATTGGTTGATTGGTTGATTGATTGATTGTCATATGTATTCAGTAGTCTCCATTCTTTCAATATTTCTGCTCCCACAATCCCCCTGTTTCACAGAGCAACATGTTCAAGGGGATGTCAGCACCGTCATGGGATGGAAAATCACCATGTGGAGGCAGTGACTCTCCACCCACACCAGAGGCCTGGTACACCACATGGCCACAGCAGCAGATTTCACAGTACTGACGAAGGCAGAGTCATCCCAAGAGGAAACAGCATCCCGCCGATGCTCATTAAGAAGCTCGTAGCAACACACTGACCAGACTGACTTCCTCTGAGACATGTTGTCGAGCCAATTCAAGCTTAGTGCTGACATTGTAGTTGCTTCTGTGTTTTCAGACAGTCTGGCTTCAGGATGTCTAGCTTCTTCTACAGCAGCGTTGTGGAGCTGAGGTGAAGGCCAATCCTTATCTGAGTATGTCGCGTAGGAATCAGAGGAAAATGACCAAGCACCATAAAACCACTAGGAGTAACGTCACGGTTTCCCTCACAGTGAATGCCTTATGCTGCATTAGCCACAGGGAGCATTTGGGTTCTTCCCAGATCCAAGAGCCTGGAGGTAGAAGGACGTCTGGAGGCAAAACATCAGACAGACATCAGACCTGTGCAGCCTTATGACCCGCGGCGTTGATGTAGCGAGTTGCAAAGAGCATCGCGTCGAGCAGACGGTGGCGTTAACTGGGATAGTGGTCATAGGAGCCCTTTCCCCCGTAGCCCTGTGAGGCTGTGAGACCAGAGGGGTGTTCCACGAAGCGAGCTTACCACTTATCCAGGCTTATTTCGCTTAGTCTGGCTCATTTTCAGGTTTATTCGGTTCCACAAAGCAAGCTCAGCATAGTTCAAGCTAAGTTGCTGTGGCAACTTATGCTTCGAAACTAGCCTGCCTCGGGGCAGGTTAGATATCAGGCTAAACCACAGTTGAAGCTTAATCGGTGCTCCCGTAACACTGATCCGACTGAAACGCAATGATTTTCAAACAAGGTTCCGCCATCCTAATGTTCAACACTATTACCCTAGACCTACACTATCAGACAGAAAATGTAACGTTAATAGAAAATAAAAAATATAAAATGATGTAGGCTGTATCGGGGATACAGTCACGGTTCAGAGTGTTGCTAGGCAACCCCATTTAACCATGAGTGTCCAGCGAGACCTCAAGTGCCGTATTGCTTTTAGAAAACGGTTACAACTTACAGAAATAATTATTTGATGACACAATATTATTTTATTTTCTAAATTATTTTTTTTAACAAATTCATTGAAATAATAAAGTATCTTGAATATATGTCAAGATGTTTCCACGGTTGCTAGGAGACGCATTCACTGTTTCTGTATGGGATTTACAGTCACTGTAGAACACGCTTTCAACCGATCAATTTCCAGGACGGAAACAACCGATTTCATAAAATATAATAAAAGTAAGAACCAGCCCCAACAGCTCAGTCAGACTGACAGCTACGATGACTGTAATGTAGTAAGATGAAACCTTACTACAGCCTTTACTACATCATTTATGGCGATATATAGTACATTTACAGTCTTGAGGTTTCATATATGGCATGGTTTCATTTATAATATTTTTAGCTTTTCAGTTCTTTAATATTGTTGGAACACATGATATTTAATAAGGTCGATACAATTTGTTCGTTTTTAATTCAACAATTACTTACGCATTCAATCTAGCAGCAATTCGTTGCCAATCTTTCTCTCTCCCTTTATTTATGGCAATCGTATTTCCCTTTTCATTGTAATATGGCTGAATTCTCCATAGACCTCCACTAAAAGTCGCTGTTCAGTGGCCTGAACATTGCGGCTCTGTCTTTACCGTCATTTTTCGCCATGATGAATCGATCAGATCCATGATCGACCACTCGGGCTGCTTAAATAAACTGTGTATAAATGTACACGCACAATTATCTGGATTGCTTGAGCCTGGCTCGGTTTAGCCCGATCACGGTAGCTTGACTTGGACTTCGTGGAACCGCTTTAGCCACGATTGATTTGTTAGGTTAATTCAAACCAGGCTTGCGAGGTTAATCACCACTTCTCTAAGCCTGCTTTGTGGAACAGCCCCCTGGATATCATCTGCCCAGGGGCCCTTCTGGTCTTTGGGGGAAATGGTCTCTACTACTATAACATCCATAGCTTCACAGATCACAGGTGATCTGTGCAATTCAGTTTATATCGCAGAGAAAGACAAAATACAGTCATTAGTGATCAACAAAGTGTTAGCTATATTAGATTGCATCTGATATAGGACCCATACATCCATAGTTAGGTTATGCACTCTTAGTTCTACAGGAGTTACAGTATATTGGTCATTACTACCCAGAATCCATTGATTGTTGTGGTTTCTCTGGTGATGAGGGACCCAAAGACCCCTGTAGTGTCACCAAGAGAGATATCTCTTACTGCTGCTGCCATCACTTGGGCCCAATTTGCCTGGGAATCTCATCAGGAGCATCCTCTAGTCTCGAGGTTGTACATTTACAATGATGCATTATGTTGAATGCAGATCCATCTGAGCCGGGTCTTTAGTCTCAGCAGGGCCTGTAGGTATTATTCCCAAAGGAGGAGGAGGCATTAGTGTTTACTGAGGAGGAGGGAGTGCCATGAAGCCTCCTCAGAAGATACCACCATGGTTATCTCACAGAAGAAGGTTTACACAAGTAATCACAAGGTCCGATTCAAGAGTGGAACTGTTTCCTGTCCACCAAGATCCAGAATGAGCAGAACCAGTCGACATGGTGGTCAGTAGTATGGTGGTCAGTATTATGGTGGTCAGTAGTATGGTGGTCAGTAGTATGGTGGTCAGTAGTATGGTGGTCAGTATGGTGGTCAGTATTATGGTGGTCAGTAGTATGGTGGTCAGTAGTACGGTGGTCAGTAGTACGGTGGTCAGTGTTATGGTGGTCAGTAGTATGGTGGTCAGTAGTATGGTGGTCAGTGTTTTGAGTTAGTTTTGTCCTCTTTGTTTTGTTTTGTTTTGGCTCCACCCAACGTCAGTGGACGCAAGACGTGATAGGAGGGGATGGCGTCCTAGTAAGCGTGGAGGTGAGACAGTTTACTCTTTTGTTTGTTTGAAACGTTTCAATCTCCTTCTTTACCCACCCACATGTACACACCCTACACCCTACACCCTACACCCTACACCCTACACCCTACCGATTCCACCAACACCCGACCGGAGAGTTGGCCTGCTTTAGTCATTGCTCTCCAAAGCCCGTGGCTCTACGGCGGCGATCCAGGCGAAAGGACAACAGGCGTGTTGATGCTGCTCCTAGCGGCTGAAAGTGATTGAACCGGACCGGACCTGACCAGACCTGACCTGACCAGACCAGACCAGACCAGACCTGACCTGACCTGACCTGACCTGAGCAGGTCATCATTAGTCTCATTTTAGTGTTAAAAAGAAATAAAAGAAATATAGAAACATAACACAGAACAACATACATTGATTGATTGATTGATTGATTGATTGATTGATTGACTGACTGTAGAGTGATCAGTGGCTGGTCAGTCTACTCAATTCTTTCAGTATTTCCTCTTCCACACTATGGAGACACAGGATGCTGGCAGCACAACACTGTTCACCTGCTGGGAACACACACACACGTACACACACACACACACACACACACACACACACACACACACATGTACACACACACACACACATACACGTAATCCCCCTGTTCGTAGGAAGCAGACGCCCACTGTTAGTCCTTACATTATCATTGGGTCCTGTTGATTTTCATTATGGCCAAACCTACCTGTCTGTCTGTCTGTCTGTCTGTCTGTCTGTCTCCCTGTCTCCCTGTCTGTCTATCTATCTGTCTCCCTGTCTGTCTATCTATCTGTCTGTCTGCGTTATGTCAGACAGACGCTTCCTTGGTTAAACACTAAGAGGAGGTTCATCCTCATCCGTCCTGTCTGGTTGAACTCGGAGCTGTTTGGGAATTTCAGTTGACAAATTTCCTCCAAAATAAAAGCCGAGCGTTTCCTTCGTCCTGCTCCGGTCCAGATAGAAACCGTGACGGTCCCTAACCGTTCTGATCCTCGTGTTCTTCTCCCCGCGGGTGAAACCAGACTTCTGTTATCATGTTTACCACACATGTCCTCGCTAATAAGACCCGCCCCCTGGCTTCCTATTTAACCAGATGAGTGGCCCCCAGGGGCCCGGCACCCGTCAGACAGCCACCCAGATAGCACCTCGTATCGGCGTGGGCGGCCCGGGGGAAAGGTTAGCGCTGATGGGACTCCCATGCTAAGTGGATTTGCAGCAGGTCCAGACAATAACAGACCGGCTTTAAATGTTAGGACCAGAATATTGTTGGGAGTGTTTATCACCTTCAGGCCTCCGATTGACATGCTGCTGCTCTATTGGCTCAGAAATTACACTAAATCGTGTGTGTGTGTTTGTGTGTGTGTGTGTGTGTGTGTGTGCCTGCACTGCTCTTCCACCAGGTTTATTTTTTAAAGGTCCCATATTACAGGAATTCACCTTTCCCTCCGTTTATCTTCAGATGAGATCAAAGATGTTTCAAGAAGAAAAAACTATTTTGTTGACTGGTTGAATTTAAAGTTACTGCGTTTTCAAAAACCCCAGACTCTTTTTTCCAGGCAGTTCCAGACCGACTCTAGTGAACGCATCACAACTTGACTTGTTCCTGATTGGCTCCCTCACTAAAGACTTCCTGAAATCCGTCCAATCAGGTCAGTTTGCAGCATCTGAACTGAAAGCCTCCAGTCAGCAGGCTGGCCTCTGAACTAGAGGAGCTGTTGGTTGTTAAGTATTATTAACAAGAGAAGGTCTTGATAATTCAAGATAAGATGAATTCAAGGCACTAAACGCAAAAGCAGCTCGCAAAAAGCTTCAGCGACGCCCCCTGCTGGTGAAGACGCAGCTTAGTCTTCAGATTCATTCAATAAATACCCTTTTAGCCAAACGGCATTCATCCTGAGCCATAGTACCTGAATACACCTGAATAAAATGGGACTTTTAAAGTGTCTTGGCTGCATCCCTGAGTAACGAGTTGCTTACCTGACAGATTTTTATTTTAGCGTCTCTGATATCTGATTTCTCTGCACTTAAAATTAATTGTCCTCATCTTTTTCCTCCAAGCATCGATAAACAGTCAATAATTCCTCTGATTGGATCAATACCAGCAGAGTCTCTAGTGGACCTGGGCTGAATTATATTTTCCAGATAATAGCGTTTGTTGGTGTTTGTTTTAACCTGCTTGGAGCCCCAGGTGGGCGGGGTTTATCGCATCAGGGCAAAGTAGATAATGTCAGGTCTATTAATGTCTATTAAAGTTGAATATTTGGACTCTGTGGTTTCATTACATTACATTACAGTCATTTAGCAGACGCTTTTATCCAAAGCGACTTACAATAAGTGCATTCAACATAGGTAGGCAAGAAAACTACTAGTCACCAGAAATCGTAAGTGCATTTCCTTCCTAAACAAGCAACTAAGAGCATAACTAGTGTTAAGGTAAGAGTGCAATAAGTTAGCAACCTACTATATCTTAAACATAAGATATGTTTCCTCTCCTTCACTCCTCACCAATTACAATATATTTATTAATAATAAAATCATTTGTATAATTTGTTTTAACTCTTTGACTCACTTCAATAACACATTATAACAGTATTATAGGTTACTACACTGCAATAAGCCACTGGGAAGGTTAATGTTACCCATTTTAAAGGTGTGTTTGGTTTTATCCACTGACCTGCTGAAGGATCTTTACTCATCAGTCAGAAACTGAAGTCGATGAAATTACATTTTCCAGGTAACTTAAAATAGATTTGCTGTTATTCTGAAAGTCTCCCATGAATCAAACAGTCAAATTGGATGATCAGTTTATGAAGGAGCAAAGACCTTTACTGCCACCTAGTGGCTGTGGTGTGAAGAACAATAATAATGAAAATGAACGAGTGTATGCTCTGGTTTTAATCACTTTGTGTCAGTTGTGTCAATAACGCTCATCGCTCAGTAGGCCTGACCTCTGACCTCTGACCTCTGACTGACCTCTGACTTCTCTTGACTGTCTCTGCACTAAACAGAACCAGGCAGTCAGGAACCCCGAGGTGTTTTACATCAAATAAATAATAATAACAGATACATGAAGCTTCATCAGATTCTTCATAAACTGGGCGAAAGGACAACTAGGAAGATGATCTTAAGTAAGTTGAGCATGAGAACACTCTAAAAATAAAAAGTGATTCAAAGTCACTCGTAGTTTTTAAAATACACAATGACTGTTTGAAGCAACAAACAGACATTGGTGGAGTATTTACTATATATTTTTTTTTTTTAAAAAGCAACAAAAAGCAAAAAAGGTCATTAGTTGAGTGGTGGGCGGAGCCAAACTGCACCTCGAAAAACAAAGAGAGAGTTTGAAAAAAAAGACAGACCGCTGCAAGTTTCAGTCGTTATGCAAGGAAATGTTTTTACAAGAAATTAAAAATATATAAAGATGTTTTATATTTTTCATTATTTTTCATTATTCTTTTATACATAAAAAAGTCACCAGCATGCAGGAAACTGGCCAACTCTCAAGGTTGGCAGAGTGAGACATCCGTTCTTCTCCTTCCCCTCTTTGGCTGAATGCAGCTCGTTGCCGTGACAACCCGCTGGTCAACAACTAACCAGAGCTTTAGTAACTGGGTTTTGGTGAGAGGAGGTTTGGGTTTCCCCTCCCGATAAAGAGACGCTGCTATCGGTGAGTCAGGTTTCCCACTCGGCTCATTCAGACTGAAATGGAACATCGGACATACAAAACATGTCCGTCCTTCGTGTTTCACTTTCAACAAAAAACAATTCATTTTCGATAGTTTGTTTTGGTCCCAGTCAGAAAATATATCAGAGAAAAGAGGAAGACAACGGCATTCATCAATTACTACACAACAGCCTGAAACAGTCTGCTGCCTTCAAGTGCTGTAGGAAGAAATAGGAAGATCGACCAAGTGACTGGGGAAGTTTTTCTATGATGCTGAAATTTGACATTGAGGGGGCGGAGCCTGTTGTGTGATGACACAAAGTATCGCTGTGCTGCTTTATCTCTAAGGTAACCAACAAAACACTTTCTTTGCAAAGTCTGTTTGGTTGCTATTTTTGACAAATCCTATTTACAATTTCCCACTTAGGAAGAAGGAGTTTACGAGGAGCACGTGAAGGCAACGCTCAGTTTACAGATTATCACTACTAGTATTATTAGTATTATTAAGAATATCCTCCTAATAGGCAGCTGCGTTCCCTTTTGGACAACTCAAGTTTTAGAAATCCTCCTTCCCTCCGTCTCACCAGGTAGCAGATTAAAGGATTTTGATTTTATTCCCTCAAAAGAGGATCTGTGTGTTCGGAAAGACTTTGGATAAACAAGCTGTTAGTCTACTGTTAGTCTACTGTTCATTCAGACAGAGAAACACAATTCTCCCTCCCAACGTTCAGCTTTACTGAATATGTTGTTTAGCGTCTCATTGGCAGCCATGTATTTCTGTCAGACAGGTCAGAGAGGGAGACAGGCACTGCTGGCATCAAAACACAGATGATACTCAGAGTTTCACCTTTTACATGAACCAGATCAACATTTCCCCTTGAAGCTTCTCCTCTCCTTCTTGATTAAGAGGATTTAACAGGGAAAAAGGGATCAGAGTGTTTAAACTGTGAAGAAGTAAGAACAGATCTGATGTTTCACAAAATACTTGTACTTACACATTTTTCTATTCCTGTCCACCAGAAGCATTCAGGAGCTTAGATCAAATATACTGTACGTATAAACTACAGGACATATACTGAGAGACAGACAGACAGACAGACAGACAGACAGGCAGGCAGGCAGAAAGAAGGACAGACAGACAGAATAATATTACTAATAATAATGTAAAACATTAAATATTTTTTAAAGTAACAAAAAATGAATAAAAACAAATTTGTAGATAAAGAGAAAAAACAGGTTCTATTTTAATTGGTGTAATTGGAGTTAAAGTTACATTGAAACACACCAGTAAAGATTAAAGCAGAATATTTAAAAATTATGAAGATGAAAATAGATTTTCCTTCTGTGTGGATCCAGATCCTGCAGGTTTCCAGATCGATGGATTTAACCGGTCCCGTCCAGATCCAGAGATCTCAGCTTCTTTACCGCCGGTTTCAGACCACCGCCGCCGCGGGCCTCGCCTTCTCCAGTGATGTGGTGGCAGAGCGCGCCGCAGACAGCGCCCCCTACAGCCAGGCCGACTTCAGACAGTTATTCAAGGCCGCCGGACCCCTGGAACCGGCGACCAAGAGGGAAACAGAGGACAGGAAAGTCTCTAAACCGGCTCCAGCCACGGTACCGGCAGAGTGTCCAGGCCGGTCAGCTCCTCGGCCGCAGAGAGGAGGTCTGCTGGATTCCTGCAGGAGAACCGAGCTGAGAAGAGGCACTATCATCTACCACCATCTGAAGGAGGCTGCCATAGGAGGAGGAGCAGGAGGAGGAGGGGGAAGAGGAGGAGGTGGAGAGGAGAAGGAGATGGACAGGTCAGGGAGGAGGAGTCTGGAGGGATTTGTTGAACGGAAAACCACAACATACACTTTGTCTTGTTCCAGGGGTTGAAACACCACGAGCATCACCAATCTGATACTTTAGTTACGTTTAATATTGATTTTTGCTAACTAGCATGCTAATGCTAATCAAGCTAATGCTAATCATTCCTATCGCCGGATCCCCTGACTTGTACATGGTTGTACATTCAGATTATTACGATTTTCATAGTGTTGCATTGAATAGTTATTCTAGTTGTTGTTAGCTAATCACGCTACACATGTAGCTAGCTAGCAGCATTTCACTGGCGACAATCCATATAAAAAGTTATTGAAGGACAAACATTCAGGTGATGTTAGTTTATGTATTTTATTTCATGGAACAAACTGTAGTAGAGCTACTAGCTAAACCTTTGCAGACTTCAGGGGGAAACACACTCAGGGATTTAGCTTCTTCTTGCCTTGTTTTCTCTGTTGTTTCTGTGTGTGTGGTTGTGTGTGCGTGTGCGTGTGCGTGTGTGCGTCAGACAGCACCCCCTGGGACGAGCTCCTCCTGAAGAAACTGACGAAGACAACGGCCCAGTGGATTGTGGGTCATCAGGTTCCTCACCTGTCGCAGGAGAAGCTCCGCCTCCAGGCCCTGCTCAACGTACGTTGGTTTACTTTTTTAACTGAACTATATTAAATTATTTATTTTTAATTGATATTTCTTTAATAAACTGTTACAGAATTTGTAGTTGAGTCGTTAACTAAATGAAAAACTAAAATGTTTGTCAACAAGCGTTTCATGATGTCATAACTGGTAGCAGGTGACAAAGTGATTGATGTGATTTAAAGGAGCTGTACGGTTCCTCCAGCGTTGCCGACCTGCTGAGCGAGGAGGATTTCTGTAGCCACAAGGAGCAGAGGGGGCGGGCTCCGCCCCCGGCCTGCTGCAGGTAAGACAGTAGCGGTAGTGAAGTTGGTAGTGGTTGTTGTGGTAGTGTTTGACAGTTGAACATCAGTTCTGTACGTGGCTCAAATCTCTCTAGATTTAGCAACTTTTCAGAGAGCACCTCGCTC
This sequence comes from Hoplostethus atlanticus, assembly GCA_034670405.1. Classification (NCBI taxonomy): domain Eukaryota; kingdom Metazoa; phylum Chordata; class Actinopteri; order Trachichthyiformes; family Trachichthyidae; genus Hoplostethus; species Hoplostethus atlanticus. The sequence continues at coordinate 23,270 of JAXDDX010000193.1, forward strand.
CCCAATATTTGTTGAGCCTTTGCGACACAGTCTGTCTTTTCTCATGAGATGAGTACCGCTAGTCTATAGTTTTACTCCCCTCCCCTTTCCCACCACACCCCCAGGGTGCAGGGCGATCCGGCTCCAGTCTGCAGTGATGAGGCTGGGGGGGGGAACCAGACGACCAACAGGATGACGGGGAAACAGCTTGAGGACTTTCAGCCTTGTCGCGCCAGTGGCAGCGTCCTGAACACCTTCCAACAGGAACTCTACCTTGGTACGGATCTAACTGCACCGTTACCAGTTCTACATGGTTCAGGTCTAGAGTGTACTGATACCGGTTACCAGTTCTACGTGGTTCAGGTCTAGAGTGTACTGATACCGGTTACCAGTTCTACGTGGTTCAGGTCTAGAGTGTACTGATACTCTATGTGGTCTATATGGTCTCTAGCCAAACAAGTCCACCAGTCGAGCCCTGGGAACCAAGACCGGATCATCATGGATAACTTGTCAGAGTACCAGAAGAACCTGCAGGAGCGGTTCCCCCCCGAACCGGAGAAATGGACTGGCCCGGCCACCACAGTCACACACAGCAACACAACCAGTCAGTTAGGCAGTTAGTTATCTAGTTAGTTAGCTGGTTAGAAACGTAGTTACACGGCTTGTTTGTTAGAAATGTATTTTAGTGAGAGTATCTTTAATAGTTTTTTAGATAGCTAGTTGGTTTAGTTAGTAAGTGTTTTTTTAATAGATAGTTAGGACTAGTTATGGTTACGGTTAGGCTAGTTAGGGTTAGGCTAGTTAGGGGATGAATGTCGCCTTGGGTGACTGATTCCTAAGCTAGCAGCAGACAATGCCTACAGGGGGATTGTGTGTGTGTGTGTGTGTGTGTGTGTGTCTGTGTGTCCATCAGGACTGCAGCGAGGGTTGCGGCGCTGGGTGAAGCTGCCCAGTAAGGTGAACGACACCATGGTGGCCGGCCTGCATCCTCCATACTACAGCGAAGGAGCCCAGGCCTCATCCTTCAGGACACTGCCGAGCCACGCCCCCACACCTGGCCACACCCCCACACCTGGCCACACCCCCACACATGGCCTCAGATTCCTGCGCTACGCCGTGGAGGAGTGGAGGAGCGCCTGGAAGATCAGTGAGTCCCCTGGTGGTTGTTGTCCAATAGCGTGGAGAGCATGATGTTTTGATTCCAGCTCATTTCTCGAACTAGCTCCTCCTCTCTTCAGCAAAATGATGCTGTAGTGTTTGGTTGACATGAAAACCTGCAGACCGCCGCAAACTTCCAGAATCGTTTTCAAATAGAATACCATGTTTCCCTGTAACCAGCGAAGCGTATCTGGTTTGGTGCTGGTTTCACTTTTTCACAGAAGCAACATTTTCCTTCAGGAAGCCCCAGAAAGCAACATCAAAAGGACTCAAGTCAGGGAACCCATAGCCAACTGAGGCCCCCTGCTGTTAGGACACCCTGTAGAATATTCTAGTATGTATAGTAAAGTATAGTATTGTATTGTATTCTAGATATCAGGCTGATACGAGGATCTGCAATCCAATACCAAGAGTCAGGTGTAACATTCAGAAATAAAAGTAGAGACTTTGAAAGTTAGATCTCTCTAATGGATGAAATTGGATTATACCATAAATAAATCCTATTTTTGTCCAGAGACCCCACACAGGTCTGTGTGCTTCCGTAAAAGTGATGGATCAGGTAATGGGAAATACTTGGTACTAGTTTTTCCTTGTACTGCACTGTTGTCGACATCAGGCACATGTTGGTCTCACATCTCCCATTTATTTCCAAAGGAGAGTCCAGTTTTCTCTGCTCGTCTCATTACTTAGTTTGTTAACTGGTAAAGCTTCAGTTCCCTGTTTAGCTCAATAGGTAGAGCAAGACATCAACACTGCCGAGGTTAGGGGTTCAGTTCTGTTGTACATGTGTAGAAAATGTGAAGAGCATCCACCAAATAGCTGGTATGTGAAGAGAGACTGGTAGTAGTACTGCCTAGTTAGCTGTACTCTTGCTAGTACCAGGACAGTGTGCACTTCCATCAGCCTTTCCAAAAAACAAACGCAAACTTGAACCAAACATGTCTCTAATATTTTATTAACATCAAATGATAAAATGTCTGACTACTTTCATTAGTCAGAAAAAATGTATATTTCCACCACTTGAGTTGCCCTAAAGCACATTTTAGCTCCCCACTCCCCTCACCGGTCTCGGACTAACGACGGAGGAGCAAAACCAAATTATAGGAATAAATCATCACTAAGCACAAACCAGTCGAAACATAAATAAACTGAAACCATCATGAAATAAAATGGTTAACATAAAAGGGATTAGAAACTGATTTCTTTTGACCTCTACAACAGCAGTTTCCAAGGTTATTAGCTTTGTGTTTCAGAGACTCCTTGGCAGTGTGTTACAGTAGAGAGTCTGAGGAAAGACCTGACTGACCTCCACCACCAGGTCAGGATAGCAGCCATCGCTACCTGCGCCTCCAGAGCCGTCAGCGGGCCTGGGGAGGGACGAAGGCCAGCATCAGGTACGAAACAATGCAACCCCACCAAGCTATGAAGCTCTGGACATGCTGCCGATATTTCTTTGCTTACAGGAAGGAACGGTTCTGTTATTCCTTCTCTGCATCTTCTAGCCGACAAACAACAATTGGTTAAAGCAATTTGACCCACCTCCCCCACTCGACCAGGATTGGTCAAACTTATTTTACTGCACTTATTGTGCCAATAATTAATTTCACTAACGGCACGAATTATTCCCCCAGGTCAGTATGGGAGTTTGTTGGACATCCAGGCTGTTCCTCAGGAGCTGCAGCCCCTGCTGTCCTCAGCTCTGGACGATCCCATGAAGAGAGTCCAGCTAGCAGCCGCTGTCTGCAACTATGCTATGGGTTCCCCAAACCCCCACGCCAGGGAGATCCTCCACAACACCGTCCACCAAGGTACTAACCTGTCTACCAAGGTACTAACTTGTCCTCCAATGTACTAACCTGTCCACCAAGGTACTAACATGTCCACCAAGGTACTAACTTGTCCTCCAAGGTACTAACTTGTCCACCAAGGTACTAAGCTGTCCTTCAAGGTAGTAACTTGTCCACCAAGGTAATAACTTGTCCACCAAGGTACTAACCTGTCCTACAAGGTACTAACTTGTCCTCCAAGGTACTAACCTCTGACCAAGGTACTAACTTGTCCTCCAAGGTACTAAGCTGTTCTTCAAGGTACTAACTTGTCCACCAAGGTACTAACCTCTGACCAAGGTACTAACCTGTCCTACAAGGTATTAACATGTCTACCAAGGTACTAACCTCTGACCAAGGTACTAACCTGTCCTACAAGGTACTAACTTGTCCTCCAAGGTACTAACCTCCCACTAAGGTATTAAACTGTACACTGCGGTACTAACATACCCGAATGACTGTAGGAGACTGAGGAGACACTGTAGTCCTGATAACTAACTGGTTGCTGTGTTACAGATGCTGCGGGTCTGGGTGGTGATAGCTGGGTGGCCGCTCAGTGTTTAGCCCTGGATGGAGACCACAGCAGGGCAGTGATCCAGAGACTGCTGGCCCAGCTCCTACGCCACCATGACCACGCCCCCGACACCCAGGAACATGCCCTCGACACCCAGGACCACCCTACTGACACCCAGCAGGCTGCTTCACTGCTGGCCATCAGCAGCAGCAAGACGGTCAGAGGTGGCCGCCTGCCTGGTTGTCTTTTAATCTGCCTGATTTACTGGCTGACCGTCTGACTGTACATCTGTCTGTCTGTCTGACTGGCTTTATGTCTGGTCATTCTTCTGGATTGGTTGGCTGACTGTCTCTTCATGTTGTATTTATTACGTATGTTTTAATAGGTGGGGATCATACTTTCTTGATCCACTGATCAGTAGAACTCTGTGTCATAGTTACATCAACATAATTAAACTCATAATTTTAACAACTTTTTATTTTGCACAAAACAGAAACAAGATATGAAATACATTCTGTAAGTGAGAGTTAATAAGAAAATATCACAATATATGTAATATTCAGCAAACTAACAGAATATGACAATATTAAGAAAACAAATATGTTTATGTGCGTTTACAGCAGATGTACAGGATGTGCAAACTGTGCTTCATATTCACCAGACGGCGTGTACAGGCCTGCGTTGTAGAAAACTATACACTTTATTTACTGATGATGAAATATGAGCAGGACCTTCAGATTTGGATCATGTCAAGTTACCCAAAGTGACTGGCCTCCCTGCTCTCCTCTAGACTCTAGTGCGCTCTCTGCTGGCGGAGGAGCTGAACAGCGCCCCCTGGAGGACCAGACTGGTGGCCTGCAACACCATCTCCCTCCTCAAAGGGCCCATTAATAAGGTAATACTGTTGAGGTTAATGTGGCCAAGGAGACGCAGTGGACACTAACTTCTTGACCTAGTTTGATATGTTTCACAATTTTTCTTTTTTTTTAACATAGTCAGCTATTCCTTTTTGTGAAGCACTCAAACTACGTTAACTAAGTTATCAACTATTATTGTTATTATTATTATGTGCATAAAATATAATATTGATCATGTATTATTAGGTGGTTTGACTGGGGATGGAGGGGTATGGGATCCATATTTTTACCGTGTGGTGTATTGGTGTGACAGGACAGTGTATTGGTGTATTGGTGTGACAGGACGTGGCGAACAAGCTGACCTACCTGATGTGGAACGACTGGAGCAACCAGGTCCGCCATGCCGCCGCCCAGGCGTTGGGAAGGCTGGGAAAGGGACGAGACGTTCACAACGAGCTCAGGTTTTGTATGAGGGAGGAGGTGGTGCCTCAATAGCAGACTGAGTCATGGGACAAGACTTTCACAACAATTAAATGACCATATTTCTATGGCACATTTCATACAACGGTGTAACCCAAAATGCTTCATAAACATGTTTAAAACAGAAACAAGATAACCAGCATCAGAAGGGACAAGAGAATAAGTAATGCTTAGAAAATGTAAAAAATATAAATGTATATAATCTCACTCAAAAAAACAGAAAATGACCATCTCAGGTACTGTACTAGGGAGAAGATGGTACCTAATGAACAACCTGAGCTAAAGGGAATGAGACATCACATTACATGACATCACATCACGTCACGTCACGTCACGTCACGTCACGTCACGTCACATTACATCATTTATCAGACGCTTTTATCCAAAGCGACTTACAATAAGTGCATTCAACATAGGTAGAGAACTACTAGTCACCAGAAATTGTAAGTGCATTTCCTTCCTAAACATCATCTTAGAGCAGAACCAGTGCTGAGGTAGAAGATCAATAAGTTAGATACCAACTTTTTCTTAACCAGGGAGACAGGAAGAGGAAGGGTCAGTGTTTCTGAAGGGACCAGGTCGACATGACGAGCTAAAGAAGGTGTTAGAGATGTTATGCTTATTTATTCCTGGTGTATAACATTTGTGTAACGCTGTCAGTCATCCTCTCTGAGCTCTGCTATTGGTTGCAGGCTGAAGCTGGAGGGGGGCGTGTTCAGGTGGAGGGTGGAGGCTCTGGATCTCATCAGCCAATTACAGATCATGACGGCTAAGCTCCTCCCACCTTTCCTGGCCTGCCTGGACGATAACTTTGCGGCGGTCCGTAAACAGGCCTGCCTCACCGCCACGTCACTGCTGATGAAGGACGAAATGGTGAGAGAGGAAGAGGAAGAGGAGGGAGGGAAGCAGGGGGAGATGAACCCTTTGAGTTTTGTAGTCCTGTAGTCCTGTAGTCCTCCAGTACAGTAAAACAGACTCCACTGGTTTGGAAGATAAATACATTCTCCACAACTTTCTTTTCCAATGAGATTTATTTTCCCAGCTGTCTCTTTAAATCCTCGACATCAGATCTCCTCAGATCTCTGGTCCAGAGTCCTGCTGCTAGTTTTCATTCAATCTGACTAACCAGGGACTAGTTGAGACCTGGACACCAGGTAAACACAGTTAACTAGCTGGTAGGACAGAAAACCAGCAGGACTCTTAGACCCTGAGGACCGGATTGAGAACCACTGGTCTAGAGTATGAATGCAATATAAATCATGTTGTGAGAATAAATGTTGTTCCAGGTTGTACATCGTCTCCTGGACCTGATGCAGAACGACCCGGCCGGGGAGGTCAGAGTCACCGCCATGAAAGGTACGCAGGGATGGATACCACTGACCCCAGATCAGTAGTATTAATGTTTTACTGATCTTTTATACCAAACACAGAATCCAGCGGTGACTACCAGAGATGGTAGTAGATGATACATCAAAATGTTTCTTCTGATGCTCGCTCATCAAAGGGATCAAAACCTGTCCCACCTTCCAGTACAGACCTCAGCGAAGTTGGTTCTAGCTTGGTCCAAATAAACCTTCATATAAAACCAGTGTTTTATATGAAGCCATCTGCAGCACAATCAATCAATCAATCAATCAATTAAACTACTTTTTGTTTATATAGCACATTTCATACAACAACTGCAGATCAATGTGCTTTACATAAAATGAGAGAAAAAAGGAATGAGAGGATAAAATAAAAACATAAAGACTAGAAGCAGTAAAACAAAACTATTGCACTGCTGCAAATTGATCCAGAGTAAGCAATATGATCAATCATTAGTAAAGTAAAGAACAGTTAGAATAGGTAAAGCAATAAAATAGAATCTAAACTATTATGGGGTTATCACCATATGCTGGGTGTGAAATATGAGACTGTACTGACATGTATGGGTTTACAGCTGTCAGATGTAACATAAACTACCTTTATGTATCCAGTCCGTTCCTGGTTCCTGGTTACGGCGGCAGAGTGAGAGCTCTCTCTGTGTTGTTCCTGCTGATGTTGCAGCTTCAGGGGCGTTGGGTTGTGCATCCCAGGACCTCCAGGACCTCCAGGAGAAGCTGCTGTGGTGTCTCCATCATGAGGAGGAGGCCGCCATCCGCCTCGCGGCCTGCAAGTTGCTGCAGAGCCTCAGGACGCCGTCGGCCGAGCTGCAGGACGTCCTGCAGCAACGGCAGGCTGTCGAACCAGACCCGCTGGTCCACAGGTGTGTGTGTGTGTGTGTGTGCTCTCACACTTAAACACACATATATGTACATATAGAACAATCTATGAAGAAAGGACTATCCTATATATGATTATTGACCCAAATACAACTCAAAACTGTTTTTATACCAGCTCTCATTTCTGGCTCCAACTTTAATTTCCAAATCTACATGAACATGTTCCATTTTCCATGACTGAATTCCATGACTTTTCCAGGTTTTCAAGGAACCCTGTACTGTATTTCTTTATGTCTGTCCATCTTTGACTCGTGAACTCATGATGTGATTCACAGCAACACGAGTCATGGCTGATGAATTAAACCCAGTAAAGCTGGAAAATTAAAACATGTGAAGTGAATGCATGACCACGTGTCCTCTGTAGGTTCATAACATGACATGCTGACAGTGTTAAACAGTCCAACTCTCCTGCAGGCACATCGAGGGGCTGCTGGCGCTCCACGGCTACAGCATGGAGGGCCAGGGCGGGGCTCCGAGGATCAAGGCTCAGGTAACCTTCATCAAAACCTTCATCAAAACCTTTAAAAACTCGTGTTTCACGTTCACGACAAATAATAGACAGAAACAAGATTATACAAGAAAAGATGAGGCCAGTGAAACGACAGCGGAGAGAAACATCGTCACACAAAAACACGTGTATAGAAATAAATTCAACACTGATTTCTGAATGGTCAGTTTCTTCGTCCATAAAAGTTCCTCATATCCAGTCTATTAATCTATCAATCAATCTGTTAAAATGACTGTGAATGTCATAACAGGTATAAATATCATTCCTATTAGTGTCTTGCAGAATTAAATTTGAAGTTAAGAGTAAATTCTGACTTGCAGCTGCAGCGTCTTTGCACCAAGCGAGTCATCACAGGTAAAGTGATGCTGCTGGAGGAGCTGCAGGGCGGATACCAGTGGGAGAGATGGTATCTAGGCAACCGCCTCCGGACCAACACACCGCCGCTGGCAGAGCTGCTGAGTCAGCGATACAGAGGTGAAATATAAAAATATAAATATACATATAGATCTATTTTCAGAGCAGCACCAGTTTCTAGAATATATTGTTAATTCATATCAACGACTATGAACTTAACGAGACGTTACCTGGATCTGATGAATCTTTCCCTCCACAGCAGACATCAACACTGAGACTCTTCTTCAGTGGTTCTCAGTCCTGGTCCTCCAGACCCAGAGTCCTGCTGGTTTTCATTCCAGCTGTTCTAGGAACTGATTTAGACCTGGTGCCAGGTGAACAGTTAACCATCTGGTAGGACAGAAAACCAGCAGGACTCTGGACCCTGAGGACCAGGACTGAGAACGTCTGATCTAGGACAAACCCACCTCAAGTCTCAGGACCTGCCTTTTACTGCCAAATACAATTTACCCGTCTTATTAAGATATGAGTATTAGATATAAAATCATCAGTATGGACGACAACCACCCTGACGTCTTCATCCTGGTGGAGGTCTCTATCTGAACCACCTTACAGCACCGTGACTGAATGGTTTTAGTACAGGTCCAGAGCTAGTGATGTTAAGTTCCTTAGATCGGCGGCTCTCCTGGTCCTGGTCCTCAGGGTCCAGAACACTGGACCACCAGCGCCACGTCAAAACGTATTACAACAGATTTACAACAGGAAGACACAGAGCAGAGGAGCGCCACAGGAACAAAACAGGTTTATTTCAGAAGCAGAAAGATGACGGCTTATAATCACAAAAATAAAACTGATAAAATAAACAAAACACTTCCACCATCTTGCTGATCTTCTTCAGTGTGAGAAGTCAGTATTCTGTTCAGTGCTGAAGATGATTTTTAACATTTTTATACTTAATAACATCATTTTTAATAAAGGCAATAAAAGCTGCTTTCATTTTGAAAGAGCCTTGGTTTTCCACCTCTTCTTCTACATTTAACTCAGGCAGCTTAATTCTACTAAAAAATACAACATGGAACAGATGAAGTACTTCACAAATACTACCTCAAGTACTCCCCTCTGTTTCAGAAGACACACGCCTCCTCATCGGCCAATCGACAGCAGAGCACTCCGTCATGTGACTCGGGAGAAGCACTGAAGCCCCAGGAACAGGAAGTGACTGCTTCCTAAAACCAAGGTGTCTCATAATAAACCTTCACCTGGTGTTAAACTACAGTGATCGTTTTACTTTGAGTTTCTTGGCACATTTGATTGATTCACTTCATGTTTTTGTTGATTCAGTTAAAGTAATAATCTGAATCTGTCCAATCACATCAAATCTTCCATCTGCTGTTCTCAACACCCGGTGTCAGGTAGGTCTTTCCTGGGAGAAACCCTCTGGAGACAGGAAGTGATGCATTTTACGTTTCAACAGAAGAAGAACTGGGTAGTTAGAACAGCAAATGTGTTATAGAGCTCAGACAGAGGAGCAGAACACATTTATTGAATATCAGTATAGAAATATCAGCATCGTTAAAGCGTATCGGGGGAACCAGAGTCGTGCGGCTTCGTCCCGACGTTTTCCCACCGGTCCGTCCAACAAGAAAACCTTCAGTTCATTTTCATTCAAAACGGAGCCATGCAGTTAAAAACCAAGAACCAGTGTTCCCAGTATGGGGGGGGGGGCGGGGTCATGCAGAGCTGTCACTCAGCAGGCTGCTGTGAACTTCCTTCCACTGGAGAACCTGATTGGACAGGTTCTCCACCTCCACCACCTGAGACAGTAACTGGGCCAGAGAGTTGTTCTGGACGAGGGAAGAGAAGAGAGGAAGGAGGACAGTTGTTATTGTTGTTAAGGATACAATAGTGACAGATCTGTTTCTCCACATTAAGACTACATTTCCCATAAGCCCTGTTGTTTCTCGGATACTGGATTGCATTCTGGTCTATCTGGGCTACTGCAATGCATTCTGGTCCATCTACTGTCGGTGGAGAAATTGGTCTCTCTCCTTCTGATGGATTTCTCCTGTATGATTGTTGATCGTCGGTCTAGAAAGAAGCCCTTGCTCTTTGATTCTGATTGGCTGACACCAAAACCTGACGGTTACCGTTGATGGTTTAGATCATGAAACATTTTCTGATGTCAGACTGGAAATATCTCAACGTGACGTCACGTCATCTACGACTGGAGGAAGAACAAACCAGAAACTAGATGGACCAGGAACACAACAGTAGATGTTTAACAGAGGTAAGGTGGATGTTCTCCTGGTTCTCCTGGTTCTCACCAGTTTAGCCATGGAGTCGGTGATGGTGGGACTGGTCTGCACGGTGCTCATGTGCTTCTCCAGGTTCTCTATGAAGTCCACCACCATCTTAATCAGATCCACCACATACCTGCAACACACAGGAAGACTCAGCAGGTTCTCCAGCTGCTGCCTTGCTCACAGGCATGATATAGTATAGATCTAGAGCTACTAGATTGATGTAGTACAGAATAGATGTAGCGTTACTACACAGTATCATTATTATTATTACCCAGTATAGATGTAGATATTCTAGAATGTACCTTTATTACCCAGTATAGATGTAGATATTCTAGACTGTACCGTTATTATCCAGTATAGATGTAGATATTCTAGATTGTACCGTTATTACCCAGTATAGATGTAGATATTCTAGACTGTACCGTTATTACCCAGTATAGATGTAGATATTCTAGACTGTACCGTTATTACCCAGTATAGATGTAGATATTCTAGACTGTACCGTTATTATCCAGTATAGATGTAGATATTCTAGATTGTACCGTTATTACCCAGTATAGATGTAGATATTCTAGACTGTACCGTTATTACCCAGTATAGATGTAGATATTCTAGATTGTACCGTTATTACCCAGTATAGATGTAGATATTCTAGACTGTACCGTTATTACCCAGTATAGATGTAGATATTCTAGACTGTACCGTTATTACCCAGTATAGATGTAGATATTCTAGACTGTACCTGTGCAGGTCGGCCTGGACAGGCAGGTTGGTTCGACACAGCGGTCTCATCAGTCTCTGTCTGAGGCTCATCTGATCCCTCAGAACCTGCTGGAGATGACTGGAAAACTCCTGGAGAGCCTGGAACCTCTGGCCTGGGGGGGGCGACATCAGGCAGGGAGTAAGAGATAGGAGACAGGAGGTAGGAGACGTGATAGGAGGCAAGAGGCAGAAAGTAGGGCAAAGGAAACAGGAAGTAGGAGGCAGGAGACAAAGGGTAGAAGATAGACAGGAGGTAAGAGATGGGTGGTAGTACTCACTGAGGTAGAACCGGTGGACGACATCAGCGCTCTCCTTCTCCATCTTCAGAAGCTCCGTCTCAAGTTGTAACTGAAGAAGAAGACAGAATCAGGGAATCGAACCCGCAACCCTGCAGCGCTAGTGCCTTGCTCCACCCACCGAGCCACACAGGACCACATGTAGCTCAAGAGGCTTCGGGTCGGTTGCTGGTTCTGGTGCCTCTGAGCAAAGGGACTTCTGACAGCCAGGGCCGTTACCGTCCGGCCTGGAGTTTAACTTAACACCAACTTTAAAAACCAAAGCTGAAAAACCAGACAGACTATTTGTGACTGAGCAGCTGATGAACGTTGTGAAACTATAAATGGAAAAGAAAAAATACAGTGAGAAAAAGTTAAATTACTAAAGCTGATCCAATAAATGTGACATTGTACGTCCTGGAAACACCAGTACCTCCGCCAGGTGTCTTCTAGTTTGAATCTGCTGATCAGCCTCTTGGAGATGAGATGAGAAGGCGTGGCTCTCGCTGGGGGCGGAGTCTATTTCCTCCTATGGAACAAGGAGACAGCAGACAGGTTGAACCAATAGGAGAGCTTAGAGGGAGGGACAGGTGGAGGAGGAAATGAGGTGGTGGAGGAAAGGAGGAAGTAGGAGATATCTGAGGTAAGGAGGAGGTGAAGGAGGAGAGGAGAGGAGAGGAGGTGAAGGTGGAGGAGGTGAAGGTGGAGAGGTGCTGACCTGTGACAGAGCTCCTCTGGCTACACATCTGGCCAACATGTTGGCAACAGGAGTGACTGAATATGGAGCCAAATGTCTCTGGTCCATCTGGACTGAAGCAGGAGACCTGAGAGGAGGAGGAGGAGGTGATGGAGAGGAGGAGGAGCTTCAATATTCCCCTTCCTCTCCTCTATGTAACGATCGTTATGGTAGTTTGGTGTCTTTGGGTCATGTGACCTGGAAGCTATTGAAAGGAAATCTATTATTGTGCATTAAAATATTAATATAACATATTTAACATAACAAATAATCAATGACTTGTTAGGGTTTTGTCAAATGGCTGAGAAGCTGATGTACATCTAGGCAGTTACTTTATTGACGGTCCCTAACCAGCCGCTACAGAACCTGATCAGCGGAGACATCCAGTCAGCTTCCCGGCCGCGAGCACTCACCTCGGGGCCAAAGGTGTGTTAGCCTCCGCTGAGTGTGGAGGGCCCGAATATCCGACCTGAAACCAGTTTTACCGTCTGGCACTGAAGCAGCCAGAACAGGAACTAAACCGATTATTCGACCTGTTCTACTGTGAACCCCACAGTAAACAGTAGCAGTGAAACATTAGCTTCTCCTCTCAGCCCGCCGGATCATTTGTTTTCCTTCTGCTCTTTTTCTGTGGAGTTTTGACTTCCGGTGGTGAAGAATCAGCAGCAGTTGTCGTTACTGCCCCCTGGCGGAGGACACTTTAATAACTTACAAAAGGCCAGAGCTTCACAGATGCCGTGATGATAGATGTAATTGTTTGTTTTGGATGTCTGTGTATGTGTGAATTGTGTCCAACAGTTCCTGGCTTCTGTCACGTCCTCAGGAGTGAAACGCCTCCATCAGCGGTTTGTGATTATCCTCATGCTGTCGGCCGTAACCTTTACAGTGGTGAACTGCTGCAGATGTGAAGACGTCACTGACTCACTCAGCCTCCCATTCATGAAGAGCTTCTGAATCTCCAACGTTTAAAACATCTACATGGAGAACATTTCACAGGACAGTGATGATTGGACCAGAGGCTGTGATGAAGGCAGACTGAGGACAGACGACCTACCGGGACTATCCTAACGTCGTTTTTAACCTTTTACTGTATTGCCCTTGTGCTTCTCTGCTGTTCGTCCTCGTCCTGATGAAGACTTTAAATTACTCCTCAGCCGTCCTCCTTTTCACCTCCTTTTTTCTACTTGATGCTCTGCTGTTTAAATGGAGATACCAGGTGATGTTGGTTACTTAGACTCTGTTATACTGTCCAACCACAGCTCGTCACCTGTCCGGCTCTGGGACGGCCTGCTGGGACAGAATAGGTCTCTTTTCTTAGTTCTTAAATAATGAAAGTAATCTCCGTAAATCTACTGTAATCTCTCTGAGTGCATTTCAACCAACCACTTCAGAATAAAAGGTTCTTTCTGATTTTTCATCTTAAAATTCCAGAATTTTTCCAGACTTCAGTTTCTTGACTGGATGTGAAGAGTTTCACTGGTGTTCAAAATGAAGCATCCTGATATGATGATGACGGTCAGCAGATCATTTTTCACATCATGACATTACATTACATTACCTCCTTATTGAGTCTGTCACCAGATCAATCATGTCAGAGGATTGCATTTTGATCCGGAGAGCTCATCACTACAAACTCACAAAACAATCAGAAATATTGCCATATTTATTCTGGTCAAATTCCCTTTAAGCAGGAGTGAAGCGTCTTTCACTGAGGAACCGAAGACTTTGAGTCCACTACGTTTCAAATCCAATGTTGAATTTTTATTTTCATCTACTAAGTAATATTGCATTGCATTCTTCCTTTAAAACAAGCATCGTTTCAAACCTATTTTTGGCTTTAATATGTAATTATTGTTGCTCTAAAAAGAGTTTCATTAAACGCAACCAGTGAGGCTCATATGAGGCTGGATTCACACGGTGAATCGTTTATGGTTCATATGAATTTCAGATGAAACCCTTTTCAACCCCATTTCATCCTAAATGTTTTAACTTTCCTAACCTCTCCTCACTCAAAATTTAAAAAGTCGATTTGACTCCAGACTATAAAACTTAGTTGTGACGGACTGCCAGTTCTTGGATCAAAAGCTGAAACAATAAATTTCAGACTGATAAAAAGTCTCTTTGGACCAGTAGAGGGCGAAAGTGAGTGTTAACATTTGAGCGTTAACGTGCACAGAGTTATATTGTGGGAGCTGGTTAGGATGGGGTTTAGTGGAATGAGGGCGCCCTCTGGTGGATCCTACTGGCTACAGCAGGCTGCCAAACCAGGAAGACAAACTATAAACAAAGATGGAGGCTGCAGACGAACAAGCTCATTTAACAAACTACATTAAACATATTAGTTATGATTTTCTGCCACATTGAGAAGGTTCAAGGTTCAACTGTGTCATAACTTTGACTTTCCAACGTCATCATCTGACGTTAAGTGGCGTTTAAGGGAACTTTCAAAGTAGGAAATGTGTTTTCCAATACAGCCAAAAGCACATGCAGGGACAGAATGATCATGTCAGGAAGAAGATCCAATTATTCAATAAATATCAGGATTTATTTATATCATCATGTTTTGGCCCGACTGTGATCTGAAAGAGCAATAAAATACATTTAAAGCTCACATTGTATTAGATTATTGAAATTTAACTAACTGCATCCCATGTTGCAGTGCTGGGCTGCGCTTCAGTTCACTGTAGATGATGATGTGGTTAATGTCTCCATCTAGTGGCCACATAGTAGAACTACATCAGCTGATCTGAGGTTTCTCCCTGGATGCAGCCAGCAGGAATCACCACTGGAGGGCAGTAGAAAGCTTGGAAGCGTCTGAACTGACCAAAAGCTCCTGACACAGCGGTCCGACCTGACTAACAGTACATTGTTGGTAGCAGTAGAATATGTAACATTAGAAACATCATGCTTTTATCCTAGATGTGTTTTTCTGACGGTACATCTATCTTTGTTAAAGAGTCTGTCTCTCTCTCTCTCTCTCTCTCTCTCTCTCTCTCTCTCTCTCTCTCTCTCTCTCTCTCTCTCTCTCTCGTTTATTTCCTGGTTGAATCTTTTGTCAACTTTCACTTTTGTTCTCGTGTTGAATATCGTCCTCACTAAAGGTATTGTAACCAACACTTTACACGACAGTTTACAGTGTTTAGAAAGCGACAGAACAAATGACAGTTTACATTATACTTATATTATATTATACTTTAATATATGTACCGTGACCTTGTTTAGTTTATAGTAAGCTGAAGGTGTGTCCGTCTGAAAACCCGTTCAGGCCCGAACCACAACTCAACTCTCTTCTAACAGTTTTCTAACATATTAGTGTTTGGTGTTCGTGTTCAAGTCCTTGTAATAAAAGTAGTTGTAGTAATGTGTTGCAGAGCCTACAGGTTTGAGGGAAACCTCTTCAATACCTTTGACTCTCACTAGCAACGATGCTAACAGCTTCCTGACACTTTATTAACAGCAGAAACATCAACGTGAAAACGGGTTGAATGTGTGAAGAAGTGTCGTGGTTGGTTAACAGGACAGGTCTCTACCCACCAGAACCAACCTTCAGATCACTTCTAATAAGGGATCTCAGACAGGACGACATTGATGATGTTACGTCACCAATATGGACACATTTACATGAAAGTTGCCAACCAACAACATACCACAACGTAGAAGTCAAAATACAATAAGAAATCACATTGTGTTGTTTTGAAGCTCTCACTTTGTGTCCAGTCAGACAGATTGTAGATGATAACACATTGTGTCTCTGTCAGTACATTTTAAATCGATTCATGCACGAGGCTGCGCATTACTTCACTGTAGATGTGGTTGATGTCCCCATCTAGTGGAAACCTAGTAGAACTACATGTAAACAGACACCCAGGACTGAGGAAGGAGAATAAGCAGCGTCTGTCAGTGTTTACTCTGCAGATGAAGGTAGAAAGTCTCTTTGACTTGATCTGGATGTGACGGTTTCCTAACTACTTACTGAGCGCCCCCTAGTGGTCAGGTAGGTTTACAGCTGCTTGAGGCCAAATTTTAAACACACCTCAATCCTACAGCACCTTGACGCCATGTTGACTGTCTACTGCCGTCACACACCTTTCCTACAGGTCCACAACCAGAGAGCCCAGGTCACACCCCATTCACAGCCTGTTAGTGACATTAGAGTTGGTTTGATTTATCTGTGTACATCCCACCTGCCTGAAAACAACACAGAGGTTTACATTCATGTCAATGGATTGAGGACAAATTTCCACTGGCAGATTGACAGTGCTTAAATTCAGTGTAGAATGATGGTGTGGTTAATGTGCCCCATCTAGTGGGCACATAGTAGAACTACATCACCGGATCTGTGGTTTCTCTGCCACAGCACCCCAATAGTATCCAGCTGTAGCCCCTGAGACAAGCCCGTGGCGTGACGGAAGACATCGGGACTAGTCATACATCTATATACTTTTTTGTTTGATATAAAATTGTAGAATGATGAAGTAATTTGAAGGGCATCTTACTGCAGATAATGTTTCCTTTTAAAATATTTAAAACTTTTCTGTTGATAAAATCCCTACTGACGTGGCCTCTCTCTCTCTCTCTCTCTCTCTCTCTCTCTCTCTCTCTCTCTCTTTTTCTCCCTCTCTCTCTCTCTCTCTCTCTCTCTCTCTCTTTTTCTCCCTCTCTCTCCCCTCCCCCCCTCTGGTTTAGTTCCTTGTTAAAACTATTGTCTACTTTCACTTCTCGTCGTGACGCAGAATATTCTCAACACTAAAGGTATTGTAACCAACACTTTACAGTTTACAATGTTCAGAAAGCGACACAACAAATGACTATAACTGGTTCAGTTTACAGTGTATTATTATACTTTAATATCTTTACCGTGACCTTATTTAGTTTATAATAAGTTGAAGGTGTGTCCGTCTGAAAACCCGTTCAGACCCGAACCACAACTCAACTCTCTTCTAACAGTTTTCTAACATATTAGTGTTTGGTGTTCGTGTTCAAGCCTTGTAATAAAAGTAGTTGTAGTAATGTGTTGCAGAGCCTACAGGTTTGAGGGAAACCTCTTCAATACCTTTGACTCTCACTAGCAACGATGCTAACAGCTTCCTGACACTTTATTAACAGCAGAAACATCAACGTGAAAACGGGTTGAATGTGTGAAGAAGTGTCGTGGTTGGTTAACAGGA
Organism: Hoplostethus atlanticus; assembly: GCA_034670405.1. Taxonomy (NCBI): domain Eukaryota; kingdom Metazoa; phylum Chordata; class Actinopteri; order Trachichthyiformes; family Trachichthyidae; genus Hoplostethus; species Hoplostethus atlanticus. Next base: position 40,451 of record JAXDDX010000193.1, read on the forward strand.
CAGGTCTCTACCCACCAGAACCAACCTTCAGATCACTTCTAATAAGGGATCTCAGACAGGACGACATTGATGATGTTACGTCACCAATATGGACACATTTAACGTGACGTCACATTGGTCACGTTTATGTATTGAATTGTAATTAACCATCTTAGTCTTAAACATCCTGTCTAGATGTACCTGGTCAGTCTGTCTGATATAAACAGCAGTATTTGTACAAATACACACAACAATGTATGTTTGTCATTTCACTGACATGACTGATGAAACCCTGTTAGTAATCTCTGTAATGAAACCTTGTTGTGGTGAATGAGTCCAGCTAACAGCATGTTGGGTGTGTTTCTGTCAGCTGGACGCTCTACTATGAATCTGTCTGAGGAGAGAGAGGAGGGGGTCCCTACCTCTAAAACCTCTCTGTCTGGGGAACATGACCGCCAGACCAAAGCTCAGAGGTAAGATGAGGATCTCTGACTGTCCATGACTGTTCTCCATCTCAGAGCTCAGCAGTGATATCATGACACCATCACTATCCAGAGTAAAAGGTCTGTCTGTGTTGTGTTGAAGCCCCGCCCACCAGGAGAGACCAGACTCCCCTGTACCCAGCTGTGTGTCCAGGAAGAGGGCCCGGCCTATGGGTGCCATTATTAACTTTAAGGAACAGCATATATCTGTCAAATGGTATGTTGTTATTAGCATTAAGATATATAACATTATAAATATTCCTTTATCCCAGATGTTTTTCAGAACAAACATTGTTTTCATGCTTTTCCATCTTTTTTCTACCATCACCTGTTTTATCAATCCTGTTTGTACAGGATCCACCAGGAGAGACCAGACTCCCCTGTACCCAGCTGTGTGTCCATGAAGAGTGACTGGTCTATGCATCATCCTTATAACTTCAAAGATGGACACCACTCTACTGAGCAAAGGCAAGAATTTAACCAGTTATTCATTTTGAAGAACAGCAGTTATCTGACAAAACATGAGCTAGCATTAAAACATGTAACATTATATTTATTTTTTCAGGAAGGGTTTACTGATGTACATGCTTTTTCATGGTTTTCTAGCTTTTTTTGCTACCATGTGTTATCAATCCTGTGTTTGTACAGGATCCACCAGGAGAGACCAGACTCCCCTGAACCCAGCTGTGTGTCCATGAAGAGTGACTGGTCTATGCACCATCCTTATAACTTCAAAGATGGACACCACTCTACTGAGCCAAGGTAAGACTTTGAATCAGAAGAGTTTGTTATCATCCGACTGAGCAGAAGTCAGAAGTCATGAGATGTAGAATCGGTCTGGTCCTTCAGACTTCAGACTCTGTTGATTTAGTTTCTTCTCTCAAAACATCACATCTAATAATCAGAGCAACATCTAAAGTTACCTGTGTGTGTGTGTGTGTGTGTGTGTGTGTGTGTGTGTGTGTGTGTGTGTGTGTGTCTGATACATCATGTTTTCTCCAGAGTTCACCAGGAGAGGTCAGAGGTTCCCAGTGGTCAGTCTGCCCAGGAGCATCAATCAGACCTGGCCTCCATATTCAAGGTGTGTAAATGTACAACAACAGCTTTTACTTCAGCCACAAATGAAAAACAACCATTCTGGTCCTAATCGTCTCCATGCTGCATCTTTAGACCAGTGGGCTTTCAGTCTATGATGAATTTGATGTTGTGGTCCACCAGTTTAGTATGAAAGGTTCATTTCTATATTATTCAGAGTCCAGATTACCCAGAATGCTTAGAAAGGCAGAGGGAGGACGAGGAGGAGATGGACGGTGAGGAGGAAGAGCAGAGGAGGAGGAGCAGCAGAGAGGCACTTCTGAAGATCACACTGCTGGCGGACTCACTGCTGAGCAGTAAGACGACAGTTTCTCAAATGAGATCTATTCAATTACATATTGGTAGATCAATGATCACAATCCTCAGGGATCATTGGTGAAATTATTGATCATGTTCATGTGGGTGTAAGATGCTGATCACAGTCAAACACTTTAATAAAAAACAAAACCAGTTGTGCCTTCCACATTGGACTGAACAGTCAGGACCTGATTGTCTGATGAGCTGAATAGTTACAGTGGAGTTGGGAAATTAACTTGTTCACCTGGAAATGTTCTCATTTCTCATATTTACCTCAACATCCACTCATTGGTGTTATTTGTTGTTTTGTTCATTCAGAAACTCCTGCTGCAGTGTACCAACGTCAACTGAAATCTAATCTGAAGGAGAAGTTTCAGTGTTTGTTTGAGGGGATCGCTAAAGCAGGAAACCCAACACTTCTGAATCAGATCTACACAGAGCTCTACATCACAGAGGGAGGGAGTGGAGAGGTCAATGATGAACATGAGGTCAGACAGATTGAAACAGCATCCAGGAAACCAGCCAGACCAGAAACAACAATCACATGTGAAGACATCTTTAAACCCTTACCTGGAAGAGAGGAACCAATCAGGACAGTGATGACAAAGGGAGTGGCTGGCATCGGTAAAACAGTCTTAACACAGAAGTTCACTCTGGACTGGGCTGAAGACAAAACCAACCACAATGTACACTTCATGTTTCCATTCACTTTCAGAGAGCTGAACTTGCTGAAAGGGAAGAAGTTCAGCTTGGTGGAACTTCTTCATCACTTCTTCATTGAGACCAAAGGAATCTGCAGCTTTGACAAGTTCCAGGTTGTGTTGATCTTTGACGGTCTGGATGAGTGTCGACTTCCTCTAGACTTCCAGAACAACCAGATCTGGACTGATGTTACAGAGTCAACCTCAGTGGACGTGCTGCTGACAAACCTCATCAAGGGGAAACTGCTTCCCTCTGCTCGCCTCTGGGTAACCACACGACCTGCAGCAGCCAATCAGATCCCTCCTGAGTGCGTTGACATGGTGACAGAGGTGAGAGGGTTCACTGACCCACAGAAGGAGGAGTACTTCAGGAAGAGATTCAGAGATGAGGAGCTGGCCAGCAGAATCATCTCCCACATCAAGACATCACGAAGCCTCCACATCATGTGCCACATCCCAGTCTTCTGCTGGATCTCTGCTACAGTTATGGATCATGTGTTGACAACCAATCAGAGAGGAGAGATGCCCAAGACCCTGACTGAGATGTACATCCACTTCCTGGTGGTTCAGTCCAAACAGGGGAATGTCAAGTATCATGGGAGAGCTGAGACAGATCCACACTGGAATACAGAGACCAGGAAGATGATTCTGTCTCTGGGAAAACTGGCTTTTGAGCAGCTGGAGAAAGGAAACCTGATCTTCTATGAAGCAGACCTGACCGAGTGTGGCATTGATATCAGATCAGCCTCAGTGTACTCAGGAGTGTTCACACAGATCTTTAAAGCGGAGCGTGGGCTGTACCAGGACCAGGTGTTCTGCTTTGTCCATCTGAGCATTCAGGAGTTTCTGGCTGCTGTTCATGTCTTTCTGTCATTCATCACCACTGGTGTCAATCTGCTATCAGAAGAACAGTTAATGTCTCCACCGCCAAGGAAATTAACAAAGAAGTCTGAAGTAAAAGACCTCCACCAGAGTGCTGTGGACAAGGCCTTACAGAGTCCAAATGGACACCTGGACTTGTTCCTCCGCTTCCTGCTGGGTCTTTCAGTGGAGACCAATCAGACTCTCCTACGAGGCCTGGTGGAACAGACAGGAAGTAGCTCACAGACCAATCAGGAAACAGTCGAATACATCAAGGAGAAGATCAGGGAGAATCCCTCTCCAGAGAGAAGCATCAATCTATTCCACTGTCTGAATGAGCTGAATGACCATTCTCTAGTGGAGGAGATCCAACGGTACCTGACATCAGGAAGTCTCTCCAGAAAGAAACTCTCCCCTGCTCAGTGGTCAGCTCTGGTCTTCATCTTACTGTCATCAGAAGAAGAGCTGGAGGTGTTTGACCTGAAGAAATACTCTGCTTCAGAGGAGGGTCTTCTGAGGCTGCTGCCAGTGGTCAAAGCCTCCAATAGATCAGTGTAGGTGCAGCACAGATAACTGGATATATTCAATATATCAGATGTGACGTTACACATTCAGTTATTTGTTGTTTTTTATCTCTGATTCTTCAGGCTGAGTGTCTGTCAGCTGTCAGAGAGAAGCTGTGAAGCTCTGGCCTCAGTTCTCAGCTCCAAGTCCTCCAGTCTGAGAGACCTGGACCTGAGTATCAACGACCTGCAGGATTCAGGAGTGAAGCTGCTCTCTGCTGGACTGGGGAGTCCAGACTGTAGACTGGAGACTCTCAGGTTGGGTCACATGATGCTTTTGTTGGGACTGTAACATTGCTGGTTGTTTTTTGATGTCTTTGTATTCTGTTCTTCATTTTATTTCTGGTCAGATACGTTTTCAGATCAATGTCATCTTGTTTGGTGTAAACCCTTCATGATAGAAATCCATTCTAAAAATCTGCGTCACGGTAATTTTAGCTCATTTATAAAGTTACCGTGGCGGTAATTAGTGCAGCGGAAACATTACCGTTATTCTCCGCCGTGTCCCAGATGACATGTTCATGAGGTGTTACATATTTAAGAGTCACTAACTGAAGGCCTGGAAAGGAAAATGGACGTGTTATCATGCCAAAGACAATCAAAACTCTATCAATCAAAAGCTCTGTGTTTTAAAAGAAGTACTGAAACAGAAAACATCTGTGGAACACATCTGCTATGTCCGGTGGAATTATGTGGAGGCAAATGACACTTCATGTGATTTATTAACAGTTTGTGGAGATAAAAACGAGGCTTCTTGTTGGCGAGCTGCCGGTCTCCAATGAACTGCCCGTTGCTATGGTTACTATCACTACACAGTACAACATCAATGCGGTATCAAACGACACAAGAACTGCTGCAGATTGTCAAAAGTGGCAAAACATGTTTGAAAACGTTCTAGAAAAGAAAATCCATTTCACACAGGTTTCATATCGTCAGTCTAGAAAGATGTTTGCCACATAAAACACAAGCGGTAAAACCGGGTGGTAACCCACGTTTATGAATGAGATACCGCGACGGTATTTAACGTCACGTTAAATCGGGCGGTGTGTTTTATGAATCTGACCTATTGTGTTACATCTCTTCTTTACTGAGTGAGCAGTCCCTGTCTACACAGTAAACCCCATGTGGTCTCACAACAACATTAGAGGAGGATTCAGAAAACTCCCCTACCCAGAGCACTGCTTCTTCTTCATGTGATTTATTTATTAACCTGATCATTCCTGCCAGTTGGTGGTCAGAGTGACAGGTTCAAATCACACCTTCACACAATATTATTTCTCATGATTGTAACTACATCACATTTTGACTGGAGTAAGAAACTCAACAGTCACAACAACTCAATGGAGAAATGTCATGAGGCTGATTGGCCCATGAATACAATAGGATGCCTTTGGATGCCTTATTTTCATTGACAACCCGTTCTGCAGCGCCTGAGAGAATGGAAGATCAAGAACAGGCTGACAACATGAGGAATAATCTTCCAAAGGAAGGAGACGTTGGAAACACAATATGGTGTTAATAATAAATGTGTCCTTCCTGCTCAGTGTGTCGCTCTGGAAAACTAAATGTCTCAAATAGAAATGAAACTTTTCTATCCATTTTGTCAGGTTGAATCAAAACCAGCTCACAGAGGAATGCTGTGAGGAGTTGTCGTCAGGTCTCAGCTCCAAGTCCTCCAGTCTGAGAGACCTGGGCCTCATCTATAAAAGTTGCTACGCACAAAAAAGTGCCGTTAACGGGGTGAAATGTGCGTACGCATCTTTCACCGCAAACGTCGGGATTTATAGAAAAATTCTATGTGGTAAAAGTTTCTCACTTCTACGCATCCTTTCACCGTAGAGCTCACCGCAAAGTTTATCAGACACGGGAATCAGCGACGCCCGATGGGGAGATCACAGAATAAAGCTCAGTCCTCTTAAAAACAACGTTTTATAAGTGTGCTTCCACAGGGTTTGTGGTCTGTTGTATCTGTTAAGTTACTACTTAAAACCTGTTTTATAAAAAGGCATTCTCTTAACTCTTATTATTGATTATTTTACCGGCCGGCGCCAGGATGAAGTGACTGAGGGGCAATTTGTCATGAAATAAAACTCTTTGTGACTTTTCTATCTTTTTTGTACATGCTTGTTAATATTGGTGGTGTTAGTTTGGTTATTGGTGTGTACATAGTGCGGGTGTAGGGTTTTGGTTTTGGTGGTTTTGTCGGGGCCAGCCAGCGTTGGCTGGTTGGTTGGTGGTGGTAGCATGGAGTTCACCAAACTGACTAGGAAGTACGGCATCAAGATCTCGCCTGCTTTCCCGTGTTCAGAGGAGGAGTGTAGCCTGTCGGCCACAGCAGTCTGAAATCTGCTGCGAGGATGAACGGGGCCGTTGTCATTTTTTTGGACGCGGTGGAGAAAGTAAATACCGTGATCGAGAACGGCGTCTCTATTAATGACTCGTTCGTATCGGTGTTGCCTCTCGCCACACCGGCGAAAAGAATAATGTTGTCTAATGTCCCCCCGTTCATTGGAGATGAAGTGTTGGAGCGAGAGTTGGCGAGTCATGGGAAAATTGTTTCGCCAATTAAAAAAGTTCCGTCTGGGTGAAAGTCGCCGCTGCTGAAACATGTTGTTTCCCATAGGAGACAGGTTTACATGATCCTCAATAACAGGAACGAGGAGTTAAACCTGGTGTTTAAAATAAAAGTGGACGATTTTGACTATTCTATGTTTGTTACTTCAGATACAATGAAGTGCTTTGGTTGTGGAAAGGATGGACATATTATAAGGGCCTGCCCCGATAAGGCTTCTGGCGCTGGTGCTGGGACAGGGGGACAGGGTCAGGGGAAAAAACCAGACAGCCAATGAGGAGGCAGGGAAACTGGGCCAGGGAGGAAACAAAACGGTCAATAAGGAGACAGGGGGACAGGGCCAGAAAGATGGTGATACAGCCAATGAGGAGACAGGAGAGGCGGGGCAGAATGAAACTGACAAATCCTCAAAGAAACCAGGTTTAGACAGATGTGAAGTAGAAGGAAATGACAGTGGGAGCAGTGAGAGGCAGGACAAGTCCGCTGAAGAAAAACACAGTGGAAATAAAGAACAGGATGAAAATACAACAACAACCCCAACAGCTGCAGATGATGCAGCGTTGTCAGGAGAGGCCAATGAGGAGGTGGACATGGCGGAGGATGAGGTGGTTGTGAGAACGCCACGATTAAAAAGAAAAACAAAGAACAATACTGGGTCTCAGGCAAAGAAACTGACTGTAGCTAAAACCAGAAACCAGAGGAGACTGACTCCAGTATGGAGGACGACTCTGCTGCTGACAGTGAGGCTGAAATGTCTGAAGCTGAAACTACACAAGGTTACAGTGCAGAAAAGAAATATTTTTTTTACAAAAAACAAAGAATATGAAAGGTGTGAAAGTGGAAGACTACTTTTCACAGAAAAGAGTCTTTGTTGATTCTGCCAGGCTCCACATGAGCAAAGGAAAAGGAACATTTACTGACCAGGAGACATACCGACTGAAGAAAGGAGTTCAGAACTAAACAATGATGATGGTACAGAAACAGCCTAAGACTATATGTCTGATTTTAAAGTCAGTTTTACTGTTGTGTTTTATCCTCCTCTTCTCCTTTCCCATGAGTGATTTTAAAGTAGGAACTTTAAATCTGAACGGGGCAAGGGCCGTTAGAAAGAGAGCAGTATTGTTTGAGCTTTTAAAACTCAACAACACTGATATAGTGTTTGTCCAGGAGACACACAGCGACAGCTCTAATGAGACTGACTGGAGAAGAGAATGGGATGGGGAGGTGATACTGAGCCACAGGAGCCCAACTAGTGGCGGGGTGGGCATCCTCTTCTCTAGGAGCTTCTTACCATCTTCTTATGAGGTGGAAGAAGTGGTGGAGGGCAGGCTCATGGTGGTCAGGGCAAAGTTTGAGTCTTTTAACATTGTTTTTATGAATGCATATGCACCTACTACAGGATCTGACAGAGTACAGTTTGTGAACAAAATGAGTAGCACTCTGAACAATTGTAATCCTGAGGAGTTTTTATTTTTGGGAGGGGATTTTAATTGCACTGAGAATGAAGTTTTAGATAGGAATCATCTGGAACCTCATGCTGCATCTCGGCGTGCAATGAGCCAGCTAGTTGAGAAACATGACTTAGTAGACATATGGAGAAGACTTCACGGCAACACAAGGCAGTACACATGGGCCCATACCAGAGATAACTTCATCTCCTTGGCTAGGCTAGATAGGTTTTATTGTTTTAAACATCATTTTAACATTTTTAAAAAGTGTAAAATGATGCCTGTCGGTTTTACTGATCACTCCCTGGTAACTTGCCATGTTTTAATAGGAAATATTAAACCCAAGAGCGCTTATTGGCATTTTAACACTGCTTTACTGATTGACGCTAATTTTAAAGATGCTTTTAGGTTTTTTTGGGAAGGTTTTAGAGCCAAAAGGCAGGATTTTACATCTTTAAGGCAGTGGTGGGACTGTGGCAAGGTGGAAATTAAGCAGCTTTGTCAGCAGTACAGTCTCAATGTCACACGGGATATTACCAGATCTATAAGTGATCTAGGGACGGAAATACTGGAACTGCAAAGATTAGTAGAGTCCGCAGGAAATCGAGGACATATTGAAGTCCTCAAATCTAAAACAAATGTCATAGTAGACCTACTAGGCCTCCAATAGATCTGTGTAGGTGCAGCACAGATAACTGGATATATTCAATATATCAGATGTGACGTTACACATTAAGTTATTTGTTGTTTTTTTATCTCTGATTCTTCTTCAGGCTGAGATGCTGTCATCTGTCAGAGATAAGCTGTAAAGCTCTGGCCTCAGTTCTCAGCTCCAAGTCCTCTAGTCTGAGAGACCTGGACCTGAGTACCAACGACCTGCAGGATTCAGGAGTGAAGCTGCTCTCTGCTGGACTGGGGAGTCCAGACTGTAGACTGGAGACTCTCAGGTTGGGTCACATGATGCTTTTGTTGGGACTGTAACATTGCTGGTTGGTTTTTGATGTCTTTGTATTCTGCTCTTCATTTTATTTCTGGTCAGATACGTTTTCTGGTTTGATCAATGTCATCTTGTTTGGTGTAAACCCTTCATGATAGAAATCCATTCTAAAAATCTGTGTCACGGTAATTTTAGCTCATTTATAAAGTTACCGTGGCGGTAATTAGTGCAGCGGAAACATTACCGTTATTCTCCGCCGTGTCCCAGATGACATGTTCATGAGGTGTTACATATTTAAGAGTCACTAACTGAAGGCCTGGAAAGGAAAATGGACGTGTTATCATGCCAAAGACAATCAAAACTCTATCAATCAAAAGCTCTGTGTTTTAAAAGAAGTACTGAAACAGAAAACATCTGTGGAACACATCTGCTATGTCCGGTGGAATTATGTGGAGGCAAATGACACTTCATGTGATTTATTAACAGTTTGTGGAGATAAAAACGAGGCTTCTTGTTGGCGAGCTGCCGGTCTCCAATGAACTGCCCGTTGCTATGGTTACTATCACTACACAGTACAACATCAATGCGGTATCAAACGACACAAGAACTGCTGCA
>JAXDDX010000193.1:55000-80000 GCA_034670405.1 Hoplostethus atlanticus
GTCTGGTCTGCTCTGATGGTAGTTACTATGCCTGGCACAATAACAGAGAAACAGTCATAGATATCCCCTCCTCCTCCTCCTCCTCCTCCTCTGACAGAGTAGGAGTGTATCTGGACTGGCCTGCTGGCACTCTGTCCTTCTACAGAGTCTCCTCTGACTCTCTGATCCACCTCCACACCTTCACCTCCATATTCACTGAACCCCTCTACCCTGTGTTCAGGGTTTGGTTTGGTTCTGGTTCCTCAGTGTCTCTGTGTCAGATGGAGGGAGAGAAACACTCACACTGCTGAGATGATAGTTCACTCTGTACAGGATCACACACACACACACACACACACACACACAGGGATCAATACAGTATCTATCTATCTCCACCTACATGTTAAAGTGTAGTATTCTCATATTGGTTCACCATCTCACTGTCAGTAGAGTCTTCTATGTGTCTGGTAACTGAACAGGGTTTTAACATCACATGTACAAGAACGTGGACATTTAATGTGGAGAATTAAATGAATGACAGAAGTTATTGATAATCTGAGAGCATGTTATTGATGATCTTTATTTGGACCCTGACTCTAATGTAATTGTTATTGCCTTTAAATGAACCAGTATATTGTTGTGTTGTTCTATAAGTTGTCAGTCACTAATAAAGTCAAATTGAATCTAATTGATTTACATTACATCATTTATCAGATGCTTTTATCCAAAGACTTACAATAAGTTCATTCAACATAGAGAACTACTAGTCAGCAGAGATCAGAAGTAATGTGCTGGTGAAAGTTCGGCATGACTTTTTTTAGGTTCGCCCTATTAAAGTCTCCAGCCACCACCATAGCCGCGTCGGGATGCTTGTTCTGATGCCGACATAACACATCATGTAGGTCCGATAGTGCTACGTCGGTGTCCGCTTGTGGTGGTATGTAGACGGCTGTGGTGATGACCGAGCTGAACTCCCGGGGAAGGTAGAATGGACGGCATGAGATCGTCAGATGTTTCTCGTTCCTGCTCGTCGAACCTGGACGAACCTAAAAAAAAGTCATGCCGAACTTTCACCAGCACATTACGTGTGCTACCAGAGGAGAAAGAACGTTGGACCACTGCTATACGCCGTTCAAGAGAGGCTACAAGGCTGTCTCTCTCCCTCCGTTCGGCAAATCAGACCATGCCGCCATTTTCCTGCTACCGGAGTATAAACAAAGGATAGCACGGGAAGCGGTAGTGACGAGGGACGTAAAGCGGTGGTCTGACCAATCAGAGGCTGAGCTACAGGACGCTCTGCGTGACGTCGATTGGGACATGTTCCAATCCAGTTCCAGGGACGTCAGTGAGTTTACGGAAGTAGTAACGAGCTTCATAGCAACGCTAGTAGACACCATAGTCCCCACCAGACTGGCTGGCAAGCTGATTGAGCTGGGACTGAACACCCCCCTGTGTGCCTGGATCCTGGACTTCCTGACCGCCAGGCCCCAGGTGGTCAGGGTGGGTAGACACACCTCCAACCCCCTCACCCTGAACACAGGATCCCCCCAGGGTTGCGTCCTCAGCCCCCTACTGTACTCCCTGTACACACATGACTGTGTGGCCAGGTTCAGCTCCAACTCCATCATCAAGTTTGCGGATGACACAGTGGTGGTGGGCCTGATCTCCGACAACGACGAGAACGCCTACCTGGAGGAAGTTGCTGATCTGTCACTCTGGTGCCAGGACAACAGCCTCCTCTTGAATGTCACCAAAACTAAGGAGCTGATTGTGGACTTTAGGAGGACACAACAACAGAGGACGTACTCACCACTGGGGATTAATGGGAATACTGTGGAGAGGGTGAGCAGGTATAAATACCTGGGAGTCCACATCACTGAAGATCTTACATGGTCCTCACACACAGACACTCTGGTGAGAAAGGCGAGGCAGCGCCTTTACCACCTCAGGCAACTGAGGAAATTCAAAGTCTCCCGGAGGATCCTTCAGTCCTTCTACTCTGGAGCTGTGGAGAGCATCCTGACAGGAAGCATCACTGCCTGGTTTGGCAGCAGCTCCGCTCAGGACAGGAAGGCTCTGCAGAGAGTAGTGGAACTACACTCCCCACCCTGCAGGACTTGTACACCAGGAGGTGCAGAACCAGAGCCTGCAGGATCATGAAGGATCCTCACCACCCCAACAACGGACTGTTTCAGCTGCTGCGGTCAGGCAAGCTCCTCCGTAGTCACGCTGCCAAAACAGAGAGACTGAGACGGAGTTTCTTTCCTCAGGCCATCAGGACTGTGACCTCTGACCTCACCAGGGCCCCCACCAAGACACACACACTGCCCTCTTATGCACACACACACTCACACACACACACACTTAGGTAGCGACTACACATCATTTATAATTTATATTATATTACATACATACAATTTCCCTTTTTTACTATATTGTTATAAAGTGCTCTTATTGTAAATATTGTGTTGTTTTTGATATAGAGCTCTTAAAACTGTGACATTGTAAATATTGTGTTGGTTTATTGTAAATAGTGTGAACCTGTTATTTTGCACATTTCTGCTGAGCATTGCCACTTTACATTTCACTGCACACCTCGTGTGTGTATGTGACAAATAAACTTCTTGAATCTTGAAGAGCATTTCCTTCCTAATCATCATCTCAGAGCAGAACCAGTGTTGAGGTAGAAGATCAATAAGTTATCTACTGTTATTAAACACATGAGACCAATAAGTGAATCAAATAAACAAGAGCTGAGAGGAAGGGTCAGACTCTCATCCTACTAAAGGTTCTACCGGCTTGAACAAGACAGAATTCAAGTTTTGGAAATGGAAGTATGTGGTTTGAGGCTGAGGCGTACTGTAGTTGTACCAATAATGGAACCACGGTGGCTCAAAACCCAGCAGTGGATTTGTGCTTGAATTAAATAAAAGAGAAAAAGCTAAAGTTGACATGGTGCAGGCCTTCAGTAATCACGTGGAAGCAGAAGACCAACTTCATACTGAGGGATCAAAGAACCCAGACAGGAGCTGCTTTTGTAGTTCCAGAGAAAACAATGTAAATACGTAAGCAGACATCCAATATGCTTGGAGAGGAGATGGAGGCTATTCTGATGGCTTTACAGTGGAGGAGGTCAGCCTGGTGGGGTCACATTCATTCACAAGTTTAAGATCATTTAACTCTAACAGTCGCCAAGATATCCTATTTGAAGTGGATGTGGGTACCAGCTCATGTTGGGCTGAGAGGGAATGAGGCGGTGGACACGTAGCAAAACAAGCTCTACTAAAAGGAAGTACATCCTAGAATCTCTAGAGCATGTTATTATTAGATGTAAATTGTATGAGAGCCAGAGGGAGGTTATGAAAACAAAGTGATGTACAGGAGCTGACATGAAAGGAGTTTTGAGTATGAATAATGGAGCACATAAGAGACGCAGGCATAAATAATATAGTCTGATCCACAGTCCAGAGCACTAGAAGGTGGTACAGCCATTAAGAAGAAGAATGCAGGAGTGGACGGTAAGGCGACGTTTCTGTGTGCCAACCGGCGTAAAAAAGAAAAATACTTTTATTTTGAAGGTTACGACCGGACATTTTCTTTGTTATGCTCGCTAACTTGACACTACTAAATGCGACCTGCCTAGCTACACGTCTGTCTGTGCAGAAGTAGGATTATCTAGTTGTCCATTCCCTTTAACAGTTCGACAGTTCTGTTCTTAGTTGTATTATATTGTTTATTTTGTTAGGAGCAGTTGTTTTTAAGATTTGGACGAAAACTTCCCGTTTTATGCCTGTCGTTTGACGTAAGTACAACTGCTGTTCGTTAAGCTAGTTAGCCGGCTAGGTGGCTAACGGTACATTGCTAGTCAGTGTTTTATATTTGGCTAAAATGTCACCACACGCTGCTACGCGGTGCTTGGTGTGGTTTCCCCGGCTCGTTTCCTCAAAACAGGGACACGGGGCTTGAAGTCTTGACTGAACTACAGGGTGTTGGTTCGTGTCCTGACAGCCTGGGGCTAGCTAGCTAGCTAGCTAGGTTGGGGCTAGCTAGCTAGCTCTCCACTCCTGTCTGTTGATGGGACAACGCCCGCAGCCATCACCATGTCTTGTCCTCTGTTGCAGGGAGTTCACCCCTCAGACACCAGATCCCGTTGAGATCGACTGAAGAGGGTAAGAAGCATCTCGAGCACCGTAAATACTGTTTCTCATGTGACTCAAAACCAAGACTAGATTCTGTTGGACTTACACGGTGCCATTGGTTTTCTATTAGTAAAGTGACACTTGCATCACCAGCGTGCAACCTCTATACGATAACTTGATTCAACCAAGGCGGCTGACCGGACCAGACGGCATACTGACGGGGGCCAGTTCCCCTGGGTCACTGTAGGAGCCTAAATGGGGAACAGTGCCCTGAAGTCCCACCTGGAAACCTCCCAGAAGACTGGAGTCTTCCAGCTGACTGGGAAGGGACTGCCTGAGGTAGGAGGCCTCCTCCCCCTTGCTGTTTCTACCTTTCTCTTCCCCTCCATCTCTCTCTTTACCCTGCATGTCATTTCTCTCTTGCTCTCTGTCTTCCTGGTGCTGTAGCTCAGTGGGTAGAGCAAAGCACTAACACTGCCAGGGTTGGGGGTTCAATTCCCACGGAGACCACTGAGGTTCTGTAAGGTACTTTGGATAAAAGCCTCCACTAAGTGGTAAAAGCTATTACTGTTTCCCTCTTCCTCTCTCTATCTCATCTCCTCGATGGATGGATGGATGGATGGATAGATAGATAGATAGATAGATGGATAGATGGATGGATGGATGGATGGATGGATAGATAGATAGATAGATGGATGGATGGATGGATGGATGGATGGATGGATGGATGGACGGACGGACGGACGGACGGACGGACGGACGGACGGACGGACGGACGGACGGACGGACGGACGATCTATCTGCCATGTCTCTCTCTTTTTCTATTTTGTGTTTATTCTTTAAGATGCGGTAAGGCCGTGTCTGGTTTGGCTTTTTAGCAGGATAGAAGTTTATTTGAGGAGTGCTGATCTGGACTCTGTATCTGGATCCTAATGATCATATTTCATAATTTAAAACGGACTCAAAATCAGCATCATTAGTGTAATCCTGTAAAAATGAGATCCAGAAGTTTATAGTGTCTTCTAGCAGCAGAAACCCTGTTTGATCTGGTCCTGTCTTGACCCGGATCTCCCGGTCTGGACTCTGATGTTCTGACCGACTCTCACCTACTCTCCTGATCACCAGCACTAAACTAACTAAACTAAAGGAGGCACCTCTCCAGACTGGATCCTGTAGACTTGAATTGGATGTACAGCATGTTGGAAATAAACTAAATTTGGAGAGATTGAACGATGAACTCCAGGTAGTGATATTACTCTTCGGTCACGCTGGCCGCTACCTGAGACGATAACATTTGAACGCTTCGGCCATATACAGTCTTTGGTCTCAAACCACACTTAGAAATACTCCCTTGTAATGTGAATTTCAAACTTGATCCACTGTTGAAGTAACTGAAGTTTTAAAGTACCTGATGAATTATTTTGGCTGGTAGAAATGATTCTTGTCAAGTATTTGTTTTAGTTTGCCGGCATTAGCAGCTGAGCCAGAAAGTGAATTTCGGGCGCTAAAGACGTTTCGATGTTCCAGTTTCCAGAGGAGCTGCAGCGGCTGACGGCGAACCTGCGGACGGTGGATCTGTCCGGTAACAAGATCGAGGTTCTTCCTGCCTCGATAGGAAGCTTCCTCCAGCTGAAGAGTCTGACGCTCAACTCCAACAAACTCAGTAGGTCTGCTTTTAATTCAGGAGGTTGGTACAACTGGAGGATGGGGAGAGATACCGACCCACATGCCGTCGGGGCTCACATTTCTGTTTCTGTCTGACAGCAAGCCACCTGCTGAACACTGTAAATGTCTGGTTAGTTAGTCTGCAGGTAAATTACACCACATCACTAGTTCTACCTGGTAGAATGACCAATGAGTAAACCAACGAGACCATGGTGGAGACGACCGGTAGCCTCTATTTCACCAGTGGTATTGTTGGTGAAGAAGAACACACTTTATTAATCCACATGGTTGACACACACACACACACACACACACACACAGCATGCAGGAAGTGGTGGCCGCCAAACACACACGCATGCTGAAATTAGTCCTCTGCATTTAACCCATCGGCAAAACGAACCAACCAGAACTTGACAGATGGAGTAAGAACAGGAGCCGTCGTAGCTTCACCCAGATCACCTGATGTAGTTCCATTTAGCCACCGTAGTTAACCGAGCGCCGCTCACCCAGACCTTCATCCTCTGAGAAGTCACCACGTTGTCATGGTTTCTTATGAACATCAACATCTTCAGTCAAGAGAAGGAAATGTTCCTGGACTTTGAATGCTTCTTACCGCGTTGGGCCATTGAATTGTGGAGCGCCAGCCGGTCACATGGTCTGCCCTCCGCCTCACGGCTTTCTGTTTCGGTTGTTTTACCGCTGATTCAGAACCGAACGGGTGCAAACGCCACCCGGCTGGTACATCACCGCCAGCAGCTCTTAAACGAGCGCGCCCACCATCAGCTACTCACTAGCATGTTAACGTACGGGTGTCTCCTCCCCAGACGGTATTCCCAGTGAGATCGGGAAGCTGAAGAAGCTGGAGACTCTGAGTCTGAATGGGAACCAGATCCAGCAGCTCCCCCCCGAGGTGGGCCAGCTCAAAGCCCTGCGGACCCTCAGCCTGGCGGGGAACCAGATCCGAGATTTCCCCCCCGGCCTGGGAACCCTGAGGCAGCTGGACCTGCTGGACCTGTCCAAGAACCGAATCCAGAACGTCCCCGCCGAGGTCTCAGCCCTGCAGGCCATCGAGATCAACCTCAACCAGAACCAGGTAACAAAACCTCAGAACCAGATACCAGAACCTTAATAGAACCTGGTTACCAGAATCTTAAGCCAGAACCAGATACCAGAACCTCAACACCAGGTATCAGACCCTTAAACCAGAACCAGATACCAGAACCTCAACACCAGGTATCAGACCCTTAAACCACAACCAGATACCAGAACCTCAACACCAGGTATCAGACCCTTAAACCAGAACCAGATACCAGAACCTCAACAGGGGCAGGTAGAGCTGGATGTTCCGGATGTTTGGGCTGAACCGGATCAGACCAGACTGGATCTGTCTTTCAGTTCATTAGAAGATGATTTAGGCTTTAGGCAGGTTTGATGTTAACTAAATAGGTGAATATGATATACTCCTGCTCCTCCTCCTGCTCCTCCAGATCTCGGTGTTATCGGGGGAGGTGTCTCGGTCTCCCAGGCTGAAGGTTCTCCGTCTGGAGGAGAACTGTCTGGAGCTCTCCTCCATCCCTCTGTCCATCCTCACCAACTCCCAGGTCTCGCTGCTCTCGCTGGAGGGAAACCTGTTCGAGGTGAAGGGGATGAGGGATCTGGAAGGATACGACAAGGTGAGAACCCGGTCACTAACGCGCCTCCTTCTTCTTTTGTCCTCCTCCTCCTCTACAATTGGCTATTGAACGGAGAGAAAAAAGTTATGAAGGGGAAGAAAACTAGAGGGATGTGAAATAGAAAAAGAGGAGGAGAAAGATGGATAATGGATGCTTACAGTGATCAATTATATTGATCAGGTTCAGAGGAGAAGGGAGGAAATGGGAGAAAGAGAAGGAGCAGAGGAAAGGACAGGAGGAAGACATGTTATAGTCTAGAGAGGGAAACGAGTGTCCACGTGAATTATAGTTCATCTAATTCATGTTCCAGAACGTTCCTCTCTCTGGAGGTTTAGTCTCTCCTGTGGCTGACAGCATTTCAGATTTCCCACTGAATTGTGGGAGGCGTATTCCACTCAGCATTTGTTGCCTCAGCTGGTTTTCAGCCCAACTGGAGTGGAAACCAGACTGGAAAACAACAAAGTCCTGGAAAAGTCCTGGAAGTTGACTTCAGGGCCACAATCAGAACCCAGTCATCTGAATGTTCCTGGTGTGGTAAACCGCCTGGCAGTCCAGATGCTGTTGGATCCAGGTCTTGTAATCACAGGTTCCTAATCCAAACCTGAGACTTTCCCACGGCGCTTTATTTTGAAGGCGTTCAGACAAAAGAACTGCCCGTCTTGACTGTAAAACCCTGAAAAATCCCAAACTCCATTATTTAATAAGACTAAAGCTATCTGCAGGCCAGGGGCGGCGCTAGGAATTATGGGTCCTAAAGACAGGAAGTGACTTCCTCCCTTCAAACACAATGAAACTCAGTTCATGACGAGATATTCATTCACCTTGACGAACTGTTCAGGCCTCGGTTAGGGGTGGTTAGTTAGTTAGTGGTTAGTATGGTTAGTGGTGGTTAGTATGGTTGACATGACTGGTTATCAGTGAAAGTCTGCATCATAATCCCTGATCTGGTCAAATATAGACACAGCGGTAATCCTAATCCTAGCTAGTCCTGACCTGCAGGCTGCAGGAGGTCACCTGGTCACTATCAGTGACTGATCTGCTCTGGTCTGGACCTGGTCCTGGAGTCGACTGGGTCTTGACTCTTGAACCACCCAGAGAGAATTTTCTCCACCGATTTGTTTTTATGATGATAAAGTTTGTGAAGGATTTATTTAGCACCAAACCAGCCTGAACAGAAACAATTAACCCCCCAGCCGCCCCCACCACCACCACCACCACGCCGCCGCCACCACCACCACTCCTCCACCACGCCCCCACCATGACTACGGTCGTGGAACACCATGATAAGTAATGGATTTCACAGTTTGTTTTCCAGGCCTGAACCGTTCTGGAACATGCAACATGGTCGTAGAGTTTTATAAACATCCTGTAAGTTGTTGCTGATCTTTTCCTCCAACCAGTGAAGTGTTGAATGTTGTTGATCCACTTCCACTCTGGTCATGGAAACTGTGCTGGAATCAGAACGGTGCAGGACTCTGTCTCATGTGTGCTTCCTCTCCTCAGTACATGGAGCGATTCACCGCCACCAAGAAGAAGTTTGTCTGAAAAAGCACAACAGTGAATCTGAAGGGTGCAGCGCCCCCCGGAGCCCGGGCTCTGAACTACAGTCGCCCCGCTGGGCGGCCAACGCATTTTAACAACAGTCTGCTGCTACAGAGACTTCATGCACCAAGTCAGCTACAGACAGCGCCCCCTAGTGACAGTACTGCAGTAGTCTGAGGTGAAGCACCCTTAACTAACAGGTCGGTCACTAAATGCTTTATATAGAAACAGAGGATATAAATAAAGATTTAGAAACCGAATCACCCGATGGGGGAAGAAAGAAGAAGAAGAAACCAGTCGATGACTGACTGACTGACTGGTCGGTCTGGGAGGAAGTAAGTCTGTTTCCATCAGAGACTCAGGGACTAGTAACATTCAGAGAATGAAGCCATGTAAGCTAACCTGAACGCTCGTCTCTCGATGTTATTAACACATTAAGAGTTTGTTTCCAAAATGCTATTTATCCAATCTGGTCTTTCAGAAACGTCTTTCAGTCCTCTGAGAATCATTGTTTGGTTTAATGTTGCTGTCAATCATTTAGTCACCCGAGGACGACGCCTGAATCCGTCTGGATATCTTGCTCAGGGTTTCGCTCAGCGTTTTATCAGCCTTGACAAAAGAAAACCCACCTTGAATGTAAAATCTTACAAAGATCCAATACTTTTTCTTTATTTTCATTACAACTTCAGCAACGTTGAGCAAAGTGTCCAACTTCGGCGTTGTGGCCGAAGAGAAGCAGATCATCTGAATCCAGTAAATTACATTTAAACCTGCACTATGTAGCTTTCTGTAACGTAGTGTTTGGCGCCCCCCAGTGGTGGCGAGAGGGAACTAGCTAGCGAGAGGCGCTAGCTAGCTAGCTCGCTCACTGCTGTTTCAGAGCTGTGTGTGTTCGATTCATCACTTCCTGTGAGTGTTCCTACCAACTCCAACACTTCATTGGTGTGAATGGAGTGAATCTACAGAGGCTCAATGAAGGGGGAGGGGCCTGTCTTTTGTCTCCGCCCCACTTCAGGGACTAGACTGACGACTTCTTACATAAAGTTACAGAGCAGGTTTAAGGGTTTGAACTCACATTAGCCTCTAAAACTTTGGTACTTAGTACAACCTCAAACTATTTCCTTTTTTTTTTTTTAAGTTGGACGTCGTTTTGGAAATGAACTCTTCAAAATGTTTTGTGTGTTTTAAGGGAAGGTGGTCGCTAGCGTCGTGGCTTCAGACCTCTGTATTCCTACCGTATAGCAACAAGCACTACTGTGTCAGAAACACTCAGAGGACCATGACGGGGTTTAAAGGTTTCCTGTCTCTAACACAATCTTTATTTTACCACAACTCTTTACAAGTATAACATAACTTTATGGTTCTGAAATATTTGGGCTTTTATTTAATGGTTGTCTTTAATATATTGTATGTTATTGTGGCATCCTGTTTTGTCTTAAAAGGCTCATTAACTTCCTTTTTGTTTGAGCGTCCGGCCGTCGCACCTCGATAAAGTTTTATCAAACACACATTACTCTTCCTGTCTCATTTTTAAACTTTATTTGTCCAGGGGAGGTTGACAGAGTGCCGCCCTGCTCCATTCATACAGTTCAACACATTCATACTGGGAGCTGCCCAGTACGGCAGGCAGGCAGGCAGGCAGACAGGCGGACAGACAGGCGGATAGACAGGTGGACAGACAGACAGGTAGGTAGGTAGACCTCAGTTCAATTGTTCAAAAATAGAATTATGAGGTTAAAACAGCAGATGAAACTTTATTGATCTCTGTGGGGAAAATGGATCCCTGCATCAGCAAATACTGAATCTCTGCCGGCACCTTGAAGTTGTTATGAATACTAGAAATACACTCACCTGAAGTGATGATGTCATCACTTGAATCTCAGGTGTGACACTTGTGTTAGTCAACGACCAGGCGGCGGTCATGCGCATGAGTCCTCTAGTCCACCACCCCTGTTTCCCCTCCTCCCCTCCACATTCCTTAGCGCGCGAGCCTACCAGCCGGTATCAAGCTGAACAGAATCAGAAATTGGACGTCCGGTTACCTTTTTCCAAAATAAAACCTTTACTGAAGAACATAAATTGCATAATTTGTAAACCAAAGGAAAAAAGTGAAAATAAGGATACTGGTGTATTTATTAACTACAATAATACAATGATAAACTTTCCTTTTATACATATATAGTTTACTCTTCTTTACAGGGAGGCATAAAACCAAAAATAGTAAAATACATAAGGAGACAAAAAATGGAACATTAAAATTTAAAAACAAATAGGTCGGAAGAACAAAAAATATTCGATATGTATATAATGTTTAGATATGTATATGTGTTTTTTTTTCTAAAATGTCCTTTACTTTGATACGAAGTACTTGCGGCACACAATACTTGAGTATTGTTCCAAAAGTGACAAATTGTACGCTTTTATTTTGAAGGTAAAGTCCCATGCCTTCCGGCCTTGTTTTTTCAAACTGTGTGTGACTTGACAGTGGTTTTCCACCAGGAGGAAAACAACACCGATGTGTGAAAGTGTCTTTGCAGCTTTGAAACAAACTTATGTGAACTCCCTGCCATCTTACCTCCTGGAGGGAAACCGCGCGGTGTCTTCATCACGTTCTAGTTGGGTTTTCAGTATTTTGCATCAGTCAAACTCCTGGATGGATTTCACCGGATGAACCTCCAATCTCCGACTTTCCTCTGGAAATTCTGTTATCAGGGTGGAAATGTGACTGAGGTGACGGGAAGGAGGCGAGCTCTCCCGGTTCAGATGAATGAAACCAGAAGATCTTCAGACAAATAATGAGAAAATGAGATTTATTGTGTGGATCCTTCTGCTCTTGGTCCAGAGTTATCAAGGGATCTGTGGGAATGGTAAGTGCCAATGGTCACTATGAATCATCGGAAGGTAACGTGTACAACAGATACCTTGTAAATAATATATTGATATCGGTTTATAGTTTTGATACAGATTTGTCTTGTTCGGACCCTGAACGCCTCCCAGTGCGGAGCAGCCTGACTGTGGGAATGCGGGCTGCTCGGAGCCTTGTGTAAGAGAAGGTCACGCCAAAGTCCATTCACATATTTGGCAGTTTTATATTTTTCTTTGCTTTAAAGCAAACGTACATACCTGGTAGAACATCATTAAATCTATTTCAATTCGGCATACACCCAATACACCGAGCAGCACGTTATTCCAATAATATGTCCACTTATTGAATTGTTTCCCCGAGACTACCTCCTCCTTGGTGGGCGATGTGAATGATAAAATTGAGATTTTAAGTTGCTCGGTGGATTATTTTAGCCCCGAATTTACCAGACGAGCCCGACTAGGTTGGAAGGGTGTACCGGGTTGGAAACATTAAACTGACTGATTCCTGAATGGAGTTTGGCGCAACGACTCTCCACACAAATTAAACGAAACGTATCGGGTAAGATCAGGTGGGAGTCTGAATGCGGGACTCAACCTCCACTGTCCCGCTGTAACCTGTAATGACACTGTTTGTTACCAGGAATCACTGCGACATTGAACGCCACATAGACCTCAAACAAACGTTACATTCACATCCCAGCCATTTCTGTGGCTTTTATCCAGAGAGACTCCAACGAGGTCAACAGTAGAATAAACTTAATTTCCTAAACCGCGAGGAGGTCAGAGGTCACAGCACCCTGACGGCAGGTGGATGATGGAGAAGTGAAGAGAAAGACAGAAGAGATAGAAGTGGTTTTTGATGAAAGGAAATAAGCTGGAGGTCAAAGGTCAGGGAGAGAATAAACACCCAGTGTAATGACGTGTGTGTGTGTGTGTGTGTGTGTGTGTGTGTGTGTGTGTGTGTGTGTGTGTGTGTGTGTGTGTGTTCAGCCACGTGCAAACTGAACTTTATACCAAAACAACATTTTCGTGCCCAGAGCTGTGAAAGAAACAGTCATTGATATTTGGCTGCTGGCCACTTGGTGTGTGTGTGTGTGTGTGTGTGTGTTTTGCAGCTGTTGAGTGCCCCTCCCCCAACACACACACACACACTCGGCTGCAGCACAACGGGCACCAACACTGATGAATCACAGTAGAATTAAAATGAACACACTTTGGGAATAGAACCACCAACCCTGCGGTGCCTTGCTCTAGGGACTAGAACCATCAACCATCAGGGTGCGTCTAATGATGACATCACCACAACTGGAGATCTCAGTGTTTTATGACCGATGTGAGATGCCTGGTGATGTCATCAGTGGAGGGAAGTGACATGACGATGCCTGGTGATGTCATCAGTGGAGGGAAGTGACATGACGATGCCTGGTGATGTCATCAGTGGAGGGAAGTGACATGACGATGCCTGGTGATGTCATCAGTGAAGAGAATTTATACAACAGTCTTTCTTCAAGTTAAGGGACAACTGGCCGATGGGTGATGATGTCACCAGTGTCAGGAAGTGAGACCATATGATGTGTTCATGTCACACAGGAAAGATGGTAAATACCAGCTTCCTGCATGAACATACTGTTACCTCAGCTTCCAGATGGTAACTTCTCCTCACTGGGAACCTGATTTCTCCTCTTCCTGAATTCACCAACAGAAAGTACCTGTAGTTAAAACACGACGGCCGCTGGGTGTCTGGTTTGTGGTCAACGTTCCAACGTTTGTTTGGCTGTAAAACATGAAGTCAAATGTTTCATCACTGAGTTCATGTTGTTAAGAGAGAAAAACAGTCGACAGAAAACCACAGTCATGGGTCTTCAAACCAGTTTGAACCTGTGAACTCTTCCAAGTAGTTTAATTTTGTTTTACTTACTCAGATCAGATGAAGCTTTATTGATCCTGTGGGGAAATCGGGTCGTTGGAGGAACATGATGAATAGGATAGAAATAAGAATAACGCAGCCGACAAGTACTAGACAGTAGAACGCATTAAGTAGAAAAACAGGAAGTATGAAATATCAGAATTACAACATGTATGCAGACTGACAGCAGCAGAGCAGACAAAGAAATATGTATGATATGAAAAGATAGGTAGATACTTTATTGATCCCCGGGGGAAATATACCAAAAAGGAGACATCAAGATTCAACATTTAATAAGTGAGAAATTAGATGAGAATATGAAGAAAAGAAATATGTAAAGAAATATGTGAACTTCCCTGCTCTTTGATCTGAACGGGTCCAACGTGGGAATGACCCGTGTTCAGTGACCTGTGTTCGGTGACCCGTGTTCGGTGACCTGTGTTCAGTAAAGGGGTATCAGACTTTTGCCAGTACTGTAGGTGGGTACTGTTGAAATATACTGGGAAATAAATGAAGCTACAGTATTTAACTTTTCTCCTGGAGACAGTAAGTGTATTGTTAGCCCCGCCCTCCTGCCCCTCATTGGCCTGTCAGTCATCTTGATGATCTGTCTGCCTTGTAGGTGGGTCAGTTGGCAAGTACCCACAATGTCCTGGGTTCAAATCTGTCCCGGGACCTTCGTCACGTCACCTGACTCTCTACTGTCTCCATCAAATAAAATGAATCTAACAGTTGAACGTTCCTCCAGGTGTTCGGTTCACTAAGAACCCGTCCAACCAGACGGTGTCCCAGGGGAACCAGGCCAGGCTGGGCTGTGCCGTGCAGGGCCTCAGCGATCCCGACATCATCTGGATGAAGGACGGGGAGAAACTCTACAGCACCGACCAGATGTTCATCACCCTGGGAGAGCACCACTGGGAGACCTACCACAGGTCACACACACACACACACACACACCTACATGCAGTGTGTTTCTACTGTTGGTTCTGGTCCAGTCTCATGTTAACATTATGTGGACTAGTTGAAGAGTTTGTTTACAAAATGTTATATCTGCAGCTTGGAGAACACTGGCTACATGTTCTTCTCAGTGTGGTGGAGGAGGTGAAGAGGTTCAGCAGCTTCTTCTTCTCTCCGGTCTGGATCGGTCACTTCCTGTGTGGAGAAGATTTCCCACCAGTGACCAATCAGACACCAGGATTTAATCTGGACCAGTAGGGTCAATCTACAGGATGGGATGCTCTGCCCAGCTGCAGCATCACTTCCTGGTTCAGACTCTTCATTAAATATGTCCTCAGTGTGGTGCCGAGCAGCTGAACCCCGACCTGCTGCACCAAACCAGATCAATGAAGTCTATCGAGTCTAGAGTCTAGAGAAACCACTACGTATGGAAACATTTAGTTGTCAGGACTTGGTGTGAGGCGGTGGGACTCTTCAGGTTTGATCTATTTGACGGTTGAGGGCTGAACAGGAAGGCCTGCTGATGACCTGGTCTGTATCTACTGGTCTGGTCTGGGGTCTACTGGTCTGGTCTGGTCTGTATCTACTGGTCTGGTCTGGAGTCTACTGGTCTGGTCTGGTCTGTATCTACTGGTCTGGTCTAGCCTGTTCTGGTGTCTAGTGGTCTTGTCTGTACCTACTGGCCTGGTCTGGGGTCTACTGGACTGGTCTGGTCTCACTACTCTGGTCTGTGTCTACTGGTCTGGTGTCTACTGGTCTGGTCTAGTCTGTTCTGGTGTCTAGTGGTCTTGTCTGTACCTACTGGCCTGGTCTGGGGTCTACTGGACTGGTCTGGTCTCACTACTCTGGTCTGTGTCTACTGGTCTGGTGTCTACTGGTCTGGTCTGGTCTGTATCTACTGGTCTGGTCTGGGGTCTACTGGTCTGGTCTGGTCTGTATCTACTGGTCTGGTCTTTGGCTGCAGGTTGGTGGTGTGTTGTGGTTGGTGGTTCTGCTGTTTCATGGATCAACAGAAGGTCTACAGTAAATACTGGTTCTGCCACACTCTGCTTTGAAAAGGCTAGCCGCCTCCTCCTCGCTTTCCACCTCCTATTCCTCCTTAACTCCTCCTCCACCTCTCTTTCCTTCTTCATCCTACCTCTTCCCACCTCCTGCTCTTCCTTCTGCTTCACCTCCTTGACTCCCTCCTCCCCCTCCCCAGCCGTCACCTCCCTCCTCCTCCTCCCCGGGCTCCTGCATCTCGATATCCAGAGTATAGCTGCGTCGTTCTCCGTCGATCATTCACCGTCTGGAGGTCTTCATCCACAGTGACCCCAGTGGGAATGGCAGTGTTGGTGCCTTGAGCTGCACAGGACCACGGAACAAAGTTCAGGCAATAAGCAGGTCATGGAAAACCTGGAAAGGTTGTTTCCAGGTCTTGAAAAGTTCTGGAAAATGGATCATGGTCGTATAGTTTTATAAACATCTTGTGAATGTGTTGCTGATCTTTTCCTCCAACCAGTGAAGTGTTGAATGTTCCAGCTTGGCTGCTTGTTGATCCACTTCAGATCAGAAATGTCCTGATAGTTTCGGTCCTAAGAGATAGTTGGAGCAGAAATAAGACCTGGACATTCACACCACATGTTCAACGGAGAACAGAGACTCTGATGGATCCTGGTCCTGGAGATGCTGCTGGAGGTCCTGGAGTAGTCCTGGAGAAGTCCTGGAGTTTGAGGAGCAGAAAGGTGTAGGAACCCTGGATAAGGGTTTAATGGAGGTTTTCTCTGAACTGACTGGAATCCACCGTGTTGAGCACGGCGGGGGCTGGTAGGGTCGTTATGGTGCTGATTTGGGAGCAGTTCTCTGTTCCCTTTTATTCATTTACAACTAAAATAAAGGCTGAGAAACTGACCCCAGGCTGGCTGATCTCTGAGGCTGTGGGCTAATCGGCTTTAGGAGACTTTGATTCCTGGAAGGGTAGCGAACGACCGAGAGGCAGAATAACAGAACCAAGGAATCTGTGAAATCTTTATAATAATTGATAATTATTAATAATAATCTGATATGATAGATTAACAGCAGGTCAACAGCAGGGTGGTCTAGCGCTTAGAGAGACCTTCAAGTCCTTCAAACTCCTGCCACTGAATCCTACCAGCTCCAGGGTTGCTGCTCTGTAGCTGACCTCCTAAAGGGAGCAATAAAGCAGTCGTCTTCTTCTTCTTCTTCTGCTTCTGCTTCTGCTTCTCCGAAAAGAGCAAAGAAAAAGACAGAAAGTGGAGCAGAATAGAGTGGATCCGAAAAAGACAAAGCAGAACTGATCATGACGAATCAGATCTGAAGACCAGCGGCGCTAGAGGTGAGATCCCACCTCCACCAAACCTGATTCAACAACCATTCAAATTTTCTCAGTGCGGTGGGGCGTATGGAGGCATTTGTTTGCGTTGTACCCAGTTGGCAGAACCTGTTCAATCAACCACACTCAAAGTGACCTAGTAGGAAACAGGTTTCAAAAGACCAGGAGAGAAAGTGATTGCTCTTCAACAGTAGATAGTAGTTGAACTTCATGAGGAGCGCTGGACCAGAAGAATCCCCAAAACATGTAGAACAGAACATCCTGCAAGTAAGGGTCAGAAGAACGGCGTTACTGCATTTTACTGTGTTTTACTGCGTTTTACTGTGTTTTACGGCTCTTAGAGGTTTCAGAATATTTCATTTCAATACATTGGACTGGTCTAGATCTACTGGTCTGATGATAACAGATGAATGTAGAGGAGACATGAGCGTGCGCTAAGGTTTAGCACAGTGCACGTGATCATCTGTCAGTGATAATCCCGGTTGCGTCATGTCAATGCTCTGCATTGTTTCTCTGTTGTCCAGCTCATTGAACAACACAGTGGATGGTAGGGCCTGGCAGCAGTAAGCTAGTGGAATGTGTCAGAAAGCTGCCTATGACCGATGCTAATGTAAATCTGCTGTCTGGACTCCAGTGGGAAGGGAGGGGGCTGGGAGGTCAAAGGTCACGGCATTAACCCTTCATCCCCAAACAGCCTCTCTACCTCAGCTCTCTTCTGACTTCTCTGTCACCATGGTCCTGTAGTGTGTCACCTATCGCCTGGCTGCTGTGACCTCTGACCTTTGACCTCCTTACTTGGCTGCTTGTAGTGTTGTAGTGTCTAGTTTATTTTACTGTTGACATCAGTGGAGTCCCTCTGAGTCAGCCAAATGGTCACAACGTTAGAAGATGAGTCATTGGTCTCCTTGTTTATCCAAAACACATTTCTATGGCGGTACGTCCACGGGGTGGGATGGGTTGGGCTTTCCTCTGATAGACTGAAGAACAGCAGGAGAAGGTTGAGTTAGTATGTAAACAAAACCCTCAGAGAGACCAAATGAAGGCTTGTCTTTGTGCTTGTCAAGTTTATTAGTTTAGCCCTTCACCGTTACAGAAGGGCTTCATCACGCCCATGTTGACAATGAAATCGACCCCCTGACCTTTGACCTCAGTGAGATCAAGAAAAAACTCGGAGAGGAACCGCAGTACTGGAGTACGTTGGTTCTACCATCCAGCCCAGAAACTACACTCCAATATAGTTTCTGGTTCTGACCCCGTGGTTCTGGTTCCAGTGTAGTTTCTGGACTGTGATCTGGTTCTGACCCTGTGGTTCTGGTTCCAGTGTAGTTTCTGGACTGTGATCTGGTTCCAGTATTGGTTCTGACCCTGTGGTTCTGGTTCCAGTGTGAAGTCGGTCCAGCAGCAGGATGCGGGTCAGTACTGGTGTGAGGTGGAGTTCCGCGGCCTCACCGTCTCCTCAGAACCGGCCTGGATCACCGTGGAAGGTAACAACCTCAAAACGACCTCTCGTCTCCATGCACGTTCACATGCACACTAATAACTGGATCTGAACCTGATTAACCTGAACCTGTCATGATCTGGTATCAGTTTCCAGTCTCTCCGTGTATCAGATCATGGAAACACCTCAGTCAGATTGCGGGTCAAATGATCATTATTTACAAAGCCGTGCAGCAGAGCGATCAAATGGATCCATGTAGAAAGATTACCTCAAGATGATTCCTCCCAGTAATCAGAGTACTGGTGTGCATGCAAACACAATGACAGAAATGGGTTTATCTAATGATTGCTGATCTATTGGTCAGTTTAGTTGATCAGACGTGTCTCCTCTATGGAGAGCCACCTAGCCGCTAGCCACCTAGCCTGCTAGCTGCTAGCCACCTAGCTGCTAGCCACCTAGCCGCTAGCCACCTAGCCTGCTAGCTGCTAGTCAAGGGTTAACTTCTGCTTCCGCTCCCTATAGACTACAACATGTCCTGCTTCTCTTTCTCCAATTTCCTCCCTTCTCCTCTGAACCTGCATCATGTTATTGATCAATGTTATTGATCAATTTAAGCATCCATCCCCCCCCCATTACCCCCTGACTCTATTTTTACATCCCCTCGCTGTTCTTTTCCCATCGTAGCTGCAGCATCTGTCTCTGCCTGCATGCCACCATTTTAACTTCCCCAGTTGATAACTGTAGAACAGGGATGGGTAACCAGGGATCACTACACCAGGTGATTTCACTAACTAGTCCCCTCTCTCTGGTTGAAGGCGTGTTAACCTGTGAAACCATTTCCTCGCCATGCCTCCCTTCCTTTCCAGGCGTCCCCCACTTCCTCCAGGAGCCCCAGGACATGGCGACGTTCCCCGGCGTTCCTTTCAACCTGACCTGCACGGCCATCGGCCCCCCCGAGCCCGTGGAGGTGCTGTGGTGGCTGAGGGGGAGGCAGGAAGGAGAACCGAGGCCCTCCCCCTCCATCCTCCATGTTCAAGGTAAGAACGTCAATAAGTAAGTGTGTGTGTGTGTGTGTGTGTGTGTGTGTGTGTGTGTGTTTCCAGTAACCGTGTCTGTCTGAGATGTTCATGTAAAAGGATCCCCTACATCCTTCCTCCAGCTAGGAGGAGAAACAAGGAGTGGACGGTGACGCCAGCAGATCCCAGAAGGCTCTGCAGCGTCCTGTTATGCTGATGTTAGCCTTATAGGGAATCAATACTGGGGAGTGTGTGTGTGTGTGTGTGTGTGTGTGTGTGTGTGTGTGTGTGTGTGTGTGTGTGTGTGTGTGGCGGGGGGGGCGGGGCTATGACATGTCTGTAGCGGTCATGCAGTTTGCTGTCAGGAACCAGTTACAGGGACATTCATCAGAGAACAAAGCTGGACTTGGTGATCAAAGTGATTCTGAATTGTGGTGAAATGGACCTTTACCTTTCCTCCACACTGTCCTCCTACAACCACTACTAGTAGTAGTATTAGTTATTGTAGTAGTTGTAGTACTAGTAGTAGGTATTGTAGTACTAGTAGTATTAGTTATTGTAGTACTAGTAGTATTAATAGTAGTTCCTGCAGGTCATCCTCGACAGATTCAGTGGTTTTCCAGGCTTTTCATCTCCTGTCATTGGAAGGTCACAGGTCAGATTCCACGGAGTAAAGGAGTACTGTACTGTACTGTACTCTCTCTGTCCAGGTGTGAACAGCAGTGTAAAGTTCTACTGCGAGGCGAAGAACGCCAGAGGGATCTCGGTGTCACGGACCGGCACCGTGCACATCAAAGGTGAGCGAGGCTGCAGGAAACCACATCACTCAGTTACCGTGGTAACCTGCCAGATCAGCTTTTAGACAGACTACATCTTTGTCTCTCAGCCTCACTGTGGTGTCCCTCACTGTGGTGTTCCTCACTGTGGTGTTCTTCACTGTGGTGTTCCTCACTGTGGTGTTCCTCACTGTGGTGTCCTTCACTGTGGTGTTCCTCACTGTGGTGTTCCTCACTGCTCTTCCCAGAGATCACCTGTCAATCAAACAGTGTGTCCAGTACTGTGATGTCTTTCTCCTTGGATTTTCTGTTGATGGAGTTTGAGTTCCTGTAGGTGGCGCTCTTTTCTTTGTCTGTTCAGTATTTCAAAAAATTAATTTATTTCCTCTCTGTCCGTCTGTCCGTCTGTCCGTCTGTCTGTCTCTCTCAGTGTTGCCATCAGCGCCAGTCGAGTTGCAGGTTTTGCGGATGGTGGAAAACAATGTCACGTTGTCATGGAAACTGGGATTCACCGGACACTCTGACCTGTCGACCTGCACCATGCAGGTAACACACACACACACACACACACACACACACACACACACACACACACAGAGGGTGATGGGTCACCCTCTGGACCAATCAGTTAATAAATGGAAAAGCCTGGTGGTGGAACATCAGCATAGCGCACACCGATGGTCCTGGAAGGTTCGCTGGATATTGCCACCAAATTCCTCTCAGTGGGGAAGATATGACTGATTATTACATTTTAAATTTTGACCTGTAATTAAAGCATCATCATCACCACCATCATCATCATGGAACACGGTGGTGAGATGCATCGTTCATCTGAGTTTTGACAAAATCCAATCAGAGATGTTGCATGGATGAACGAATCAATGTTGACAAATACAAATGACAGATACAAATTCATCATGAGGGATAACAAAGAAATTCACAAAGCAAAGCAGTATGGGTAAAATCAGTTTTAAGGTAGTTTAAGAACTCACTCACGACTCACCAGCCGACATGAGAACCTCCTTTAATGATCAGATTAACAACATACTGGAGGTTTTCCACATTCCTTCAGATTTATTCTGTTGGCCTGCAGGAATATTGGTTTCAGTATTTTCTAGATGTTTAATAACCTGAATCTTTGTAATGGTAACTGATCAAATGGATTATTGACTGTATTATGCTGATGATCCACATTCTCTCTTCTTCCTGCCCTCACCTCATCTCTATCTTTTCTCCCCATCCTTCATTAACTCCTCGTCCACAGCGCTGGGCAATATACACCAAATCATTATTCTGTTGTTTAAAGGCTCCTGAGTCAAAGCTGATGCAACCAGAAGGTTAATTGTAGTTGAAAGTTTTCATTACTGTGGAAACACGACGACCATCAGACGTGGAAAGAGTTGGATCATCTTGTTTCCTATCTTGTGTAATGAAGTCTTGGTCCACTAGGTGGCAACGGTGTCCTGTCTCGTCCAGTTCTGTCTTGTCCTGTGTAATGTATATCCTGTACCAAAAGGTGGCGACGTTCTTGTCATGCTACATGTTTGTCATGTTTGTCTACATGCCTACAGCTGACAGTCTGAACTCCAATGCTTTTTGATCACCATTTATCATATAATTTAGCAGAATCTAGGTTGAATAATCAATTAATCCAATATCGATGTCACAGATGTCGGATTTATATAGAATTATTGCATTACAGGACAGGACACTAAGCGACACAGGACAGGACACTAAGCTACACAGGACAGGACACTAAGCTACACAGGACAGGACACTAGGTTACACAGGACAGGACACTAAGCTTGCCTCGGCTGAAAATGTGTAATTGGTAGTTCTATACTTATCACCTGAAAATTTGTTTGACACTTGACCCCTCTGAGGTCAAGAACTACAGACCGGTTTCCCTTCTACCCTTCCTATCCAAAACTCTTGAACGTGCTGTCTTCAATCAACTGTCCTTGTACCTCCACCAGAACAACCTCTTGGATCCCCACCAGTCTGGGTTCAAGGTGGGTCACTCGACCGAGACTGCCCTCCTGGCAGTGACGGAGTCGCTCCATGCCGCTAGAGCGAACTCTCTCTCCTCCGTCCTGATACTCCTGGACCTGTCTGAACCACCAGATCCTCCTCTCCACCCTTGAGGGGATGGGTGTCTCAGGCTCTGCACTCTCCATGTTTGCATCCTACCTGACGGGTCGCTCCTACCAGGTGACGCTGAGAGGGTCTGTGTCAGAACCACGCAGGCTCACTACTGGGGTTCCGCAAGGCTCGGTTCTGGGTCCTCTTCTATTTTCCCTCTACACAACATCTCTTGGTTCTGTTATCCACTCCTATGACTTTTCCTACCACTGCTATGCAGATGACACCCAGCTGATCCTGTCATTTCCCCCCTCTGACACACAAGTGGAGACACACATTGCTGCATGTCTGGCTGACATCTCGGAGTGGATGTCGTCGCACCACCTGAAGCTCAACCTGGACAAGACCGAGCTGGTGTTCCTCCCGGGGAAGGGCTGTCCACACCGAGACCTGGCCATCACCATTGATAATGCTGTGGTGACGTCAACTCGGACTGCGAGGAATCTGGGTGTGACCCTGGACGACCAACTGTCGTTCTCGGCAAACATCGCATCAGTGACACGCTCTTGCAGATTCCTCCTCTACAACATCAGGAGGATTCTCCCCTTCCTCACTGACAAGGCAGCGCAGGTGCTCATCCAGGCTCTTGTCATCTCCCGCCTGGACTACTGCAACTCCCTCCTTGCTGGTGCCCCGGCGTCTGCCATCAGACCTCTGGAGCTTGTTCAGAAAGCTGCAGCTCGTCTGGAGTTCAACCGCGCCAAGTTCTCCCATAACCTCCTTCTCTGTTCTCTACACTGGCTCCCTGTAGCAGCTCATCCAGTTCAAGACCCTGGTGCTAGCCTATAGGGCAGTGAAAGGAACAGCTCCTTCTTACCTCCAGGCTATGGTCAAGCCTTACACCCCCACCCTACCACTTCGCTCTGCTGCCTCGAGGCGACTGGTTGGATAAAAGTGTCTGCTAAATGACTGTAATGTAAATGTAATGTAATGTACTTTTAGAAAATGATCTTCATTGTTTTATCACGTACAACTAGCTCCACCTCCATCTCTCCTCTTCTCCATCTTTACCTTTCTTCGCTTTTCTCCTCCACCTGTCCTTTCATCTCCTCTTGTCCTGCACCTTCTCTCTTTTCTACATCTCCTTTCCTCCTCCTTCTTTCTCCTCCTACCTTTAGTCAAATTTACTTGGAATACTTTAGTCACAAAGCGCTTTACAGAACGGAACAGTTAAAACAAACAGTGAACAAATTAGAGGGTTCATTTAACCATAGTCAGTTAGTTAACCTCCTCCTCTCCTCCTCAGCTGTTGAAGCGTTCAGGGAGGAGGAAGGAGCTTCCAGACCAGAAGGTGGTGGTTCCTCCTCACCTGCAGGTTCTGTCTGGTCTGAGGAGTCACTCCAACTACAGCGCCAGGGTCTCCTGCGTTAACGAGGTGGGGGCGTCGCCCTTCTCCCCCTGGCTTCACTTCCAGACACCTGAATCAGGTAAAACACAGACACACAGGGGGGTCTTCTCCAGAAGTCCAGATTGTTTCCAGTCCCATGGCGCATTTATGGTGATGATATATAAACCTGCTACCAAGCAGCTGATCCATCATCAGTCTGTTAGTTAGTAATGTGTCAGTAGAACCAGTTGACTGTCTGAACCAGGTTGTTGTGGTGTGTCTGTAGATCATCCAGTAACATTCTCAGTAAAAGTGATCAGTGTGATCAGGTAGATTTGTCTCCAAATGTAGGTTACTGTGACTCAGTAAACTGTCTTGTCTTTAGCCCTAGTCTCTACTCCAAAACACTCTGAGTTGGAGCTGGAGAAGAGTCAGCTAGTTCACCTGAACTAACTGGTAGCTAGCTAACTAGCCAGCAGGCTAGTTTAGTTACTGTTAACATGGGACTACTAGCCACTGCTAACGCTAGCTTCTACTAGATACGTTAGCTAGTGTGCTAACCAGATGTGTTAACAACCAGACAGTGATGGTTAGCTGACCAGATACTATGGTTAGCTAGCTAACAAGCTACATGATCTAAACAGAAAATTGACTATACAAGGCTTTCAGGTGATGGTTTACTGACTACCTGGTTTACTGACTAATTACCTAACTGGTCTACTGACTAATTAACTGACTGGTTTACTGACTAACTGGTTTACTGACTAACTGACTGGTTTACTGACTAACTAACTGACTGGTTTACTGACTAACTGGTTTGCTGACTAACTGACTGGTTTATTGACTGGTCATGGTGAGCCTGGTTGTGTATCTGATGGTAAAGTAGCTTTGACCTTCTCTAGGATGCAGCGAGGAGTTTTAGTCTTGAACAATGACGATGACGGTGTGTGTGTGTGTGTGTGTGTGTGTGTGTGTGTGTGTGTGTGTGTGTGTGTGTGTGTGTGTGTGTGTGTGTGTGTGTGTGTGTGTGTGTGTGTGTGGGGGGGGGGGGCTGGAGTCTGGCCAGTAGATTCCAGTCCTCTTCGTACAAGCAGCCTTTGTCCGTGGCCTCGATCCATATCAATCAGGAGCCATGCTCTGCAGCGCCACCTACTGGAACACTGGGGAACGTCTTCATGTACATGGAGAATCCCTGTAGATTACATTAGATTACATTACGAGAGAGAGAGGAATTCTGGGGGTT
>JAXDDX010000193.1:85000-122500 GCA_034670405.1 Hoplostethus atlanticus
ATATGAATCATAATATATATGAATATATTGATATTATTTATATTAATGTAATATTAATCATGTTATATATATTAATGTAATATGAATCATGTTATATATGAATATATTGATATTATTATATGAATATATTGATATTATTTATATTAATGTAATATTAATCATGTTATATATATTAATGTAATATGAATCATGTTATATATGAATATATTGATATTATTATTTATATTAATGTAATATTAATCAGTTATATATTAATATAATATGAATCATAATATATATGAATATATTGATATTATTTATATTAATGTAATATTAATCATGTTATATATATTAATGTAATATGAATCATGTTATATATGAATATATTGATATTATTATTTATATTAATGTAATATGAATCATGTTACTGTTATCCCGTGACTCCGCCCCCTGTCCCGCCCCCTGTCCCGCCCCCAGGACCTGTCTCTGCAGACTCTGGTCCGCTTCATGCTGGACGTGGCTCGGGGGATGGACTACCTCAGCAGCAGGAGCATCATCCACCGGGACCTGGCAGCTCGCAACTGCATGTCAGTCTACCGGCTGTTATCTAACTTCAGGGTCTTGAAGGGTGTTGAATCCATTGGAGGTCAGGAGTCCAGCCTGCGTCAGCCAGCTGGACCTCCAATCCCTGGATCTGGATCCTGGTTCTGATTTCTAGTTTCATGACGATCATCAGCTGTTCGGTTTCAGCTGCTTTCTGTCTGTCCTTTTAGAAATTGGTCTTAAATTTGGCTTTTCCCTCCTGGGAACACTGAATGAGAACGTGTGTGTGTGTGTGTGTGTGTGTTGCAGGCTGAATGAGAACATGACGGTGTGTGTGTGTGTGTGTTGCAGGCTGAATGAGAACATGACGGTGTGTGTGTGTGTGTGTGTTGCAGGCTGAATGAGAACATGACGGTGTGTGTGGCGGACTTTGGTCTGTCTAAGAAGATCTACAGCGGCGACTACTACCGCCAAGGCTCCGTCTCCAAACTCCCGGTCAAGTGGATCGCCCTGGAGAGCCTGGCAGACAACGTGTACACCACCCAGAGTGACGTGGTACTACACACACACACACACACACACACACTTCAGAGTCAGAATGAAATAACCTTTCAAAATGATTGACCCTCAACAGTTTCTGCACGTTTTTAATGCCACTTAGAAAAATAAAGCCACTAAAACAGAATCTGGTCTGATGAACATTTAATGGTATTCAAGACCATTTAAGGCCAGACCTGCTTTAAGACCTGCAGGCACCTGGTCCTCAGGGTCCCGAGTCCTGCTGGTTTTCTGTCCTACCAGCTGGTTAACTGTGTTTACCTGGTGTCGACTAGTCCTGGTTAGTCAGAGTGAATGAAAACCAGCAGGTGGTTTATTGTGTTTTCAATGAAATGGTGTCATGGGACCATTTGGTGTTTGTGACACAATGTGTATTAAAGTCCACCAGCAGGAAGAGACTCAGTATTATTTATTAATTACATAACAGAATGGATAGAAAGGTGTTAGTATTGTTCTGTAGTGAACAATACCAGCACAACAGTATGGTGCAATATAGTGTATCAACACCCTGCTGGAGACCCTGACCTCTGACCTCTGACCTCTGGAGGTCTGTTTCCCTCCAGACAGGAGTGTGTTGTTATCACGCTAGTATAATATAGTTCAGTAGTGAAGTCAACTGATTTCTATTGGATGTGGTGACAGAAACTCCACTATGCTGTGGGGGGGTCATGGGGGCGGGGTCATGGGGGCGGGGTCATGGGGGGTGAACCCTGACTGTCTGTGTGAATTGGTCCCAGTGGGCGTTCGGGGTGACCATGTGGGAGGTGATGGCGCGAGGCCAGACGCCCTACCCCGGCGTGGAAAACTCTGAGATCTACGAATACCTGATCAAGGGCGAGCGGCTGAAACGACCTCCGGACTGCAGAGACGACATGTGAGTCCAAGACCGGATGCACCTCACAACCAGTACTCACACTACTGTAGATTTGACCTGTCAGTTTGATCTGTAACAAAGTAGTGACATCACAGCAGGTGGCCATGTTGTCCTTATGGATCATATTACCTGTCAGCTACATCCAAGAGCTCACCGTATTATCAGAAGATCAGGAAATAAAATGTCTCCAGAATGAGACTTGAATAACTGTCAGGTGAAACTGATCTATCGTTATATATCTATATATGTAACTTCCTGTCTCCTCCCAGTTATGAGATGATGCACAGCTGCTGGAGCCCGGTGCCCAAGTGTCGCCCCAGTTTCCAGCACCTCATCGACCAGCTGGAGGCGCTGTGGCTCGGCCTCGCCCCCGGCACCCTGAAGGAGCCTTTACTCTACGTCAACCTGGAGGGGGAGGAGGAGGGAGGGCAGGGGGGGGCCTCTGGGGCGGGAGCTGGGGCCCTGGGCCCAGAGGAGGTGGCCTGGGCCGTCCCCTGGCAGTGTGGGGGGACGGAGGACGAGGAGAAAGACTGGCTGATGGTGGCGTCTGGCGCCGCCCTGGCAATCGGAGGGGATTACCGATACATCATCAGCCCCTATAGCGCCTCAGAGGAGGAGGTG
This sequence comes from Hoplostethus atlanticus, assembly GCA_034670405.1. Taxonomy (NCBI): domain Eukaryota; kingdom Metazoa; phylum Chordata; class Actinopteri; order Trachichthyiformes; family Trachichthyidae; genus Hoplostethus; species Hoplostethus atlanticus. Next base: position 87,576 of record JAXDDX010000193.1, read on the forward strand.
GGGGGAGGAAGGAGGAGGGAGTCAATGGACACCTTACAGGAGGTCAGGGACGAAGAGGACGACGTTGTCATTAATGTGTGAGGTCTGATTGGACCAGAGACTGACCTACCGCCACTCTGGCCTGGTTTGACTTCCTGCTTGGCCACTTGTGTTCAGACTGGCCCGCTGGCCTGAGGGAGTCGCTGAACAGGAAGCTGAGGACCCTGGGTATTTCTAGACCACGACTGATTCAGACTACAGACACTTGAACCAACTTTTATAATATATATTTGAATTTTGCACGGTGGGTTGAACCGTTGGCCAGCTAGACAATCAGCACTACTGACCTTCAGTCAGACTTTGATGCAGATGGCCATGGCCTCTTTCATGTCCTCATTTTTCGTCACACCTTCAATTTTGAATTCCGCTGCAGGTTGGAGGCGAGCGAGGACCCGCCGGAGGAAACCAACCTTCCTGTTATTGATCAGCTGATCACGCCGCCATGGGGTTCCATGCACGGCAGGTTCTCTAACAGGAGTTATTAATCTCTTTAACTTGAATAAGCTTGTAGCTGCACGGGACCTTCTGCCTTGTGAAGATTAACACTGAATAAAACATGAGTCACCGGTACTGTAAAGAGTATATGATGTATTGTAGTCACAGTAACGCTATGAGATCTGTTCACTCAATATTTGAAGCAACTCGGTCTGCTGAGACATTGTGAAACCACTGGACTCCGTTTGAGACGACCACACCCGTGACTTTTACCTTCCTGGAGCATTCCTTGTGTTGGGACATCAAGGGACATTACGTTTTAATATTTCATATGTTTTTTCTGTATATTGTGTAATAAAATGGCGTTCAGCGATCCAGCCTGGAAGCATGTCTTCATGTGTCCTTACCTGTCTGTCTACCACCGTGTTCAGGTTTGTACAGAGCAGATGAATAAAGTATTATATGTGTTTTATGATTTGTCTGTCTTCACATCATACCAACATTTAAAATCCAGTCCAGAGGGTCAGCGGTCAGTAGGCCAGCCTGGAAAATAAACCACATACAGCTAACATGACATACAGGAGGGATCAACTCAAACCTGCTAGTCAGAGCAAAGAGCACAAAACAAATCAGTTCTAAAAACATTTTTCCTTAAGGAGCCATCAGCGACATCTAGACCTTCAGACTGTGGATTTATGAGGATTACTCCAGGCGGGACCGTCTGCTGGTTATATGAACTATTTCATCAAGTCTGGCCGCTGAAGACTACAGCTGACTGCGGCTGTGCCGGCGGACGTCATGCTACCAGAACAGCTGCTCCATCTTGTATTCGGGACAGAAACTGGGTCACCGGGAGCGAAATGTCCTCCAAGAAAAAGCTTTTCTCTCAAGATGGAGGCGCTTCGGGAGAGGCTCGCCGCTCCCGTCCGCCCTCCGTTACAAGGTCTGCGCGTTTCAGTCACATTCAATACCGGTTATATACATAGATTTAAATACACAAGTGAAAATTAAAACAACCGCAGACCTATGAGAACACACGCCCGCAAGACTTGATTTATCACCGAGAAAGTAGATTAAGACTTCTAACAGTTTCGATTCGCCTGTTCAATACCTTCGTTCCGGTGATATTTAAGACACCAGACGCCGTTAGACCGCATTGCAGTTCAGTAGTCACGAGCTTACATTGATTAGCTGGTTGCCATTGTTTATTATTGCCGTACCGGTTAGCCGTTAGCCTAGGAGCTAACTTAGCCCCAACGGCCTCAAGATGTCGCTGCAGCTCACTAGTATTTACCTCCATCTTCAGTGCTCAGTGTAAAACGTGTGGTGCAAAACATTCGGACATGATACCAGAGACGTGAAATATATACTTTAAAAGAAATGTTAATCGTAAAAATCAATTTAACACGTCTAAGAAACTAACGCTTGCCGTTTCCGCTACTGCGCACGCGCAGACCCAAATTTAAAAATACGACTGGCACGCGGACAAACATCGGTTACTACCAAACTGATAGTTCACATATGAACACAGCCGTGCTACTAATTCTTGTTCGTACACGCGGTTGTGCCTTTAAAGTAAAATGTGCCTCCCGTGTTTTTCCGTGACCAAGCTGCTAGCCTGCCGTGGAAACGGTCTATTGACGCCATTACACCCCGTCTGTCCTCCTGTTAGCCTGGCCCTCTGCCATGCTAACTAGCTAGCAGCTCTAGCATCATGGCTCCAGTCGTTTGATGTAGGCGGGGATCAATTCACTCAAATGGATACGAGGAACGTGTTCCTCTGATTAAAGTTATTTTCAGTGAGAATCCGTTACCACTATCATCCTTGTTGCACGAGCCCCACTTTGTTTACGTGGGGGTAAATGTACACATGCGTTAAGTTAAACCAGCGTCGTTTAGCCTGTCTCCCGTCCCGGAAGGCTTCCTGGTGGAAACCTGTCATGGTGGAATCAAACTATGTTGTAACACATTGACATCCACGCCTGAGAAATACGGGATCCTGGTGTGGACATAAATGCGCCACGGATTATATATAACCCCGCATTATCCACTTCAAATCGTCCTTTTGCCAGGATGGAGAGCGTTTTGGAAACAGACTGTGGTCTGGACCAGCCAGCTAGCTAACCCGACCCAACGAAGCCACTGGCTATCGAACCGTCTCCACTTTCCCATGGCGATAACCAGCCTCCAGCTGTTAGCTCCAGCTACTGGGTATATTCCCTAATAGTCTATTCCACTACAGGTCAGCCTGGCTTTAAACAAACTGCGGGCTGTGCTAACTAAATCCTGTGGCTGAAGCCCTCTGTCTCCGTCTCCCTGCCTGTCTGTCTCTCTGTCTGTCTGTCTTCCATACTTCGCCACAGCCATAACTGAACTCCAGCTGTTGAACTGGGTTCAATCCATCCACCTCGACGTTTATATTCCGTTATATCCTGACCTGACTCTCAGCAAACGGCAGGTATCTACGTTAATATCTGTCTGTCTGATGCAGGCCAACGCAGAGTGCCGGTGACTTCCCGGTGGTAACGATCTTCTGACATCCAACAGGTAAACCTTAAATTAAACGTCCCAAATCCTCCCCCCCCTCCCCGACTGCGGTCCCTCGGTGAAGCCGATCGTTTTAGATCCCCGGTGTTGCTGCCCGGACCGGGGCTTGTTTTGAACCAGGTGGCGACAACAAGATGGCGACCGAGACTGCGCAGTACTGGAGAGGATGAAGACGGGCGGTGACGTTACCCAACAAGGACGCATGCTGTTTTTTTCCCCGCTAGAAAATAGACGATATTGTTGGGGGGTTGCGACGGGAAAAGAGGCGATAACACTCGGATGTAAATTACACCGTCGAAATACTCGATCTATTCCACCATGCAGAAGGTAATGCGTGTACGCTCGAGAGCACATGGTCACGGTGGGACGAGACAGACCGACGGTGTTTAGGAAGCAATGCCTGGGCTCATCCTGAGGCCTGGTCCTGGTCCTGCTAGCTGGCAACGTGCTGACTAAGGATCAGATTAACCTGTAATGCATTTCGGTTTCTAGATACTAGATGCAGAGTTCTCCAGGGTTGCCAGGCTCAAACACACTGAGAGGAAACTAATCCGACATGGTTATTGACTATAGTGTTACAACATCAATTTTCATCGACTTTGCTTCACCGATGAGGTGTTTTCATCAGGAAAACTTCAGCAGAGCACTGGTAAATACCGGACAGAACAACATTCGGTTTAGTTTATGCATGCATCATCAAGGGATGGGTACAGTCCAACACCTGTATGGCAATGCAGTGATGTAGCGGTAACAGTCATTGGAAATGAATGGACCTCCATTGGAGAGCAATACATCAAATGGGAATTCTGCACCATTGAATTGGAATGGTATGGTATGCTCGTTGCGGTTTGAATGAAGTCATCTCCATTGGGAATTCACTCTGGCTTGTGAATGGGTGTTTCAACCAGCACAGCTAGCTAAACCAAAAGACTGTAATTGATACTGTTGAAATAAATGCTGAAGTTGACGTCACTTCTGCCTATTCTAATACATTACAGGTTACTTGATGTAAGGAAACTAAGCGCACGGTTCCCATTCTGAAATGTGTCGTAGAACTAGGTGACATTTATTCGTTGATTACCTTACAAGTACACCGTTTAGCACGCAAGATTTGTCAACCAAAATGACAGATGTGTATGTTTTAGTTGCTTAGTCCTGCCAGGTGGTTTTCAACACTATTGCTTTGTTTACTTGATCTAAGGCGTGTCCCTTCTGTCTATGGAGATGCTAGCCACCTAGCCGCTAGTAAACCAGTGGTCTTGGTTAATAACGTCTGCTTCAGCTCCTAATAATGTGAAAAGTGAACAGGAAGTGTTAAAGTGAGGGGGCCCTGCACTAGGTCGTAGGAGACTGTAGGTTGAGTAGGTGAGCATAGGTTGTTCATGTCTTACGTTTGAGGAAACTGAGATCTTGCAGCGTATCTTTGTGTTGTTTGCTGCTGATAGCAAAATGGCTGTTACAAGACACGACTTTGTAGCGGTTTGTAGGTGTAGTGGCCGAAAACAACTAAAGTCGACAGTTCAAGTGAATAACAGCTCAAGGTATAATCAATAGATTACTGATTGCCTGGTTTTTCAGTTGAATTATCGTCTGCTAACTGCCCGCTAGCTTACCACTCAAGTTGAAACAAATGTCACATCTACATGGTGTTGGTTTATGTAATTAAAAACCATCCAAGGTGGATGGTTGTGACACTGCTAACAAGTTAACAATGATGCTAACAAGCTAACAATGATGCTAACAAGCATATCGCCATTGTAGCATCCAATGGCGACTCACTGACTTCTAGCCCTGATCCAGGGAGGTTCCTGTGCTGCTCCATTAACATTTCTCGCTACGAGTCAATCACCTTTCCAAACAATCCAAAACATACCTGTTTCTACTCCTTTTTCAAACTAAATCTGACCCTAATATGCTGCTCAAACACATGCAAGGCAACATTAATGAATTTGAACTCATCTTATTGTAATTGTTTAGTTATTTTGATTAAGCACATCCAAACGGAGTCGTTTATTTGTGCATAGGAGATGTAGCGCGATCCACCGCGGTGAAAGTAGACAAGTGAAGGATTAAGCAAACGTTTGGATAAGTGAAATTCCACATAGCTTTTATCCTGTCGATCTCTCAGAGCAGCACAGGGCCCTTTGGGAGAGACGACAACAACCGATACAACGGAATATTCCCAGAGGGTTTTGTACCAGGGCTAGCTGACTGCTTGCTGTAGTGCCAGTAGTGTTGCAGCAATAGAGAAGATGTATAGCAGTGTTAGCATGCGATTGGTTGGAGTTCAGTTGCAGCCAACTTTCTGCATCAACTAACAAGAAAACAAGACAACCATGGTCATCATCGGTCAACGTTTCTTTGCTTGTAGAAATGAATGGTTTCCTACAACAGGCAAATCTGGCACTTTCCACCTGAAAAGCTATTGGCAATGTACCTTGCAGTTGAGTAAATTTTGTTATTTGGTGTATTTTTCATATTCCCATGGATAACTGGCCAAACGTAGATGCCGTAACATGTTGAGATATTTCTAGCAGCTACAATTGAGTTTGATATCAGAAAATGTTTCATGGATCTAAAACATCAACGGTAACCGTCAGGTTTTGGTGTCAGCCAATCAGAATCAAAGAGCAAAGGCTTCTAGACCGACGATCAACAATCATACAAGGAGAAATCCATCGGAGGAGAGGAGAGACCAATTTCTCCACTGACAGTAGGAGATAGACCAGAACGCAATGCAGTAGCCAAAATAGACCAAAATGCAATGCAGTAGCCGAGATGGACCAGAATGCAATTCAGCCACAAGACATTTTTTGAGTAAGGGACTGGAAAAACCCACTGTCTTGCCGTTACTATCGCTCTCTACACATACGCATAAAACCCACAGCTGAGTGCAAAAGGTCCAGGCATGTTCTCTGGGGGTTGTCAAAAGTCTGGGAACTGGGAACGTCAAAGGAGCATGGAGGGAGGAAGGAACTTCTGGCTCATAGGGAAAATGCATCCTGAAATCACCACCATAATCAGAGTTTAAATATAGCGTTCAGATGGACAGTGCACGCTAACTTGCACAGCAATATTTGTAAAGCACACTACTTAACAACAAAAAATGAATACTATTTTTCTCAACTCCTTAGCAGAGTTTGGACCATATACACATGCATTCATGATATCACAAATATATAAGAAACCTTCTTTGATGGGGCAGAAGTTATAGCAAGGTATAGCTTCCATTTTACCCAGTCATATTTCACTCAAAAAAAAAAGCATAATTTGAATGCAAGCCCCTTCGGGCTCCAGTCTGCCCATCACATATGGTCGAAGTAACTGAATGAGATCAATTAGCATGACCCTTCCCTAGTCAAAAGGACTCACCAATCAGAATCAAGTTAACCCCTACAGACTTTGAGTTATTGGTCATATCCAAATACCTTTCGAGGCATCGAGCATAACATTTTGAACTTGCCTTGGGGATTTAGCTTCAGAAGCAGTAGACAATGACAAGTAGTTTAATGACTTTCTCGTTCTGAATAACAATCTGTTGTTTTTCAGAATGCTGACCTGAACCATCGTACAGCTACAGGCGGGGCCCCCCTGCCTTTTAAATGTCTGTGACTTGTTCATGGCTTCTAAGACGAAGCAGAAGGGCATGGTGCTTCAAGAGGAAGGGGCAACTGCCCCTACAGCAGCGCCTGCAGCTGCCCCTCCACCTGCATGCTTTGTTGTCCTGAAACCAGGGAAGGCGACTGAAGGCGGGTTGGAACAAGGCAACTTTTTAACCAACAAAGACGCAGACATAATGGCAAAATCCAATGTGTACTCAACAAAGGAACTTGTCAAGGTGTCTGCAATACTCCCCACAATGAAACATCCTGCCAAGTCTAATCCTCAGCCAGACAACCTGTCACCAGATAGCACTTGCAAAGGCATCAAAGTGACGCTGGACAACAACAGCATGTGGAATGAGTTCTTCAGATGCAAAACTGAAATGATTCTGACTAAACAAGGCTGCAGGATGTTTCCTTACTGCCGTTTTCGTATCTCTGGCTTGGAGCCATCCAAGAAGTACTCTTTAATAATGGATATCCAACCTGTAGACAACAGTCGTTACAAGTGGACTGGGCAAAACTGGCAAGTCGCTGGGAAAGCGGAGCGTCATGTGAAGAGTCAGCCATTTGCTCATCCCGAGTCCCCAACAACAGGCCAATACTGGATGCAGAATCCAGTGTCCTTTTACAAACTCAAGCTCACCAACAACATCTCAGACCAAGAGGGGAACATTTTCTTACATGTGATGCACCGCTACTTGCCACGACTGCATGTGATACCATCTGACAAAGCTGCTAAAGACTTAATGCTCAATGGGCCCCATGTTATAACATTCACTTTCCCCCAGACTGAGTTTATGGCTGTCACAGCATACCAGAACTCACGGTTTGTCCAGCTTAAAGTTGACTACAACCCGTTTGCTAAAGGACTGAAGGAGGATGGATCCAGTTCCTGGGCCCTGAAGCTGAAATCAACCACTAGCAAAGACTCACACAAAGAAGGAGGCACAACAACAAATGAGCAGCATCCTGTGAAAAAGAGCTTGAAGTCTTTGCTTGCAAACCATAAGCCTAGAAGCTCAAAAGTAGTGGACCAGAAACCTTCCACTCCAGATGCCCAGAAAACCTCCACTACAGACAAAGACCTGTCGTCTGCCAAGGCCACTGGGGAAAGTTCTTGGTAAGAGCACTTAAGTGGGGAATATGCCTTGTTCTCCCAACTCTATAAAACATTGAATTCGGAGGGAAGCACATGAATGAAGACCAATGTCTTATGAATGTCCATTGGATTATTTCGGAGAAATTAGTGTTTTTTTAACCATTTAGGACCATTGTTTCAGAGATATGCATGTTACAACTTGATGCTGTTTTGTCAACTACTGCATCTGTTCTGTTCCTTTACTCTTCCCCTAACTTTGCTCCATATAATCTTTCACTAGGGGTTCAAGCCCTAGTGTTCCTATGGGTTTGTATTAATTTCCAACCACTCTTGTTCAATTTTCCATGAGATCAACAAGCTAGTGTGTTGAGATTTTGCAACACAGTTAGTACTAGCACTTCTGTTCTATTAGTCAATACTAGTGCTTGGTTTTGATTGGTAAATGTGGGTATGTGGTTTATCTAAACATATTCATGGGGTGTGTTTATAACCTATAGTATGTATTCCAAGTGGATATAATATCCTGTGATGACACTAATGTGTTGTTTTTTTGCTCCTCAGCAATAATACACGTCCTGCTCAGAAGTTATTTTCTGAACTGATTCGGGAGGCTCATGTTTCACTGAAAAGATGCAATTTGGATCAATTGTGCATCAATAACAGCACTTCTTGCAGAATTGAGCAAACTGACATTAAGAACACAGACGTCAAAAGCAAAGGAGAAGATATTGCTGAAAAGGACAAAACGCAGAACTCCTCTGTGGACGCCGACTGCAAAAATAAGACTGAAGCTCAACCTGAGGAGAATGTGAAGCCACATAAACGGCCTGCACCCGTTCCTCTGCCAGCCCTTGCTCTTTTTCTGAAGCAGCATCGGCTGAAACCCAGGCACGCCAAGACCAGACCAAACTCTCCGCCAGCATTCCCACCTGAATCCCTATTAGCAACTTCACATTCTACGGCAGTTCCTGCTGTTGCCAAACCAACTGATCTTTCAAAGGATGTCAGTGGTGAAATCACTAAACTTGGCAGCCAAGCTTTTAGTCGTACTGGTTCAAATCTTCATCCCGCTGACAAAGTATTTAATGTTTTTGGTCAAGCAACTGAAACAGGTTGTCAGGTTTCCAGTCCTTCATGTCAAGCTGCAGTTCCTGCTGCAGACCTTGGGGGACCTAGAACTGATTGTCTGGTCTCAGTTCCAGTTACTGAAAGTCCAGCCCCAAAGCCATTGGTACCAGATGGTGCACCAGTGTTACCTGACTCAGATCAGCTATTTTATGCCCCTGAGACAACTATATCTACCATCTTCACATCTGTTACCACCTCTTCTCCATCTCCCATAATGTCATCCCGCATTGACACAGTGTTATCTGTCCCAAACACATCCCAAACACCAACCTTTACAGAGTCTGCCATACTACCATCAAGCCCGTCCACCATGAAATCTGCCTCCTTACTTGATGACTCTGAATGTTCACTGTTTCGCTTTGAGCCTTTGTCACCTGCCAGTTCACCAGATCCTTTACCTTCCCTGCCTACATCTTTAGCATTAGAGCTTAACCCTGCTCCCTCGGTACCTACTTTAGAAGTTGTACCACCTGGACAGTTATCACGCTGTGAAAATTCTGCCATATCTGTGTTGAAATGGCATACCGTGCTACCTCCCCCTGACCCATTCTTAACCACATTTACGTCATTTCAACCCACACCACAACCTCCGCCATTATCTTCCAGTACTCCACCATTGTTGCCTACACAGATTCCCTCCCACCCTGGCCCACAGGTTCTTATCACTGGCACATCCTGTCCTCCCTCTGACCCAGCCACATCATTTCAAGAAAACGATCAGTCATTACCCTTCCCGGCAGAATTGTCTCCTCTCACACTTCAGTTACCACTGTCTCCAACATTTTCTTCATTAGATGGAGATGCATTGTCGCCAACGCCTTCAATTGCAGACCTTGTGCACTTTTTTTCTACCGATGACGACCTAGGAATGGAGGTGGATTTTTCTAACACTGAGGCAACGCCAGTTCCCTGCCCACCTCTTAGTACTGTAACAGTCAGTTCTCAGCAAGAACAACCACTTCCAGCCAACAAGCCCCAGAAATGCAAGAAGAAATCGATGCAGGCGAGGCTTGCTCAGACAGATGAGGCTCTGAAGAAGGGTGATGGCACTGACACTAGCATGCAACCCAACCTGGAGGAGGTGGAGGAGCAGTTATTTGTCTCTTTCACATCAAAGGTAAAATTAAAACTGTTGTCTTTGCTAGTGCAGTGGATGGTGTGAAAGGTGAACTGCATTTCATAACACCAGGGGCCAAATGCATAAATGATGCATACACATAAAAAGTGTGTGTACGGCACTTTCCACAATTACAATAATAAAATCCTCCAGTGGGGTCCCCTCATCCTCCAGTGGTGTTCCCTCTCGTCCTCCAGTGGGGTCCCCTCTCCTTCCTTTGCTTTCTTCAGTTTTTACAACCATTACTTCAACTTCACAGTCTGAAATTTCGCTTCTTCACACTCTTTAGCCATTTTCTTTTCAAAACTAAAATAACAAAGATGGACATTTATATTCAAACCAGGCTAGTTGGATATGTGTTGGAATCCAAAAATTGTGGGCGTGGCCATAAAATTCATGCACGTGTGCACAATTTCAGGATGATTGAGATTTATCTGGAAACGCCATGACCCACTGGGTTTTTATAAATCTGATAAGAAGACTGCGTACGCATCTTTCCTATTTTTACACTTAAATATATTTATGTTTTATGCATCTGGCCCCAGATGTCACAATACAGTAGAATGTTTTGCAATTCGGTGTCTCTTGGTAATGCGTTTTTGGTTTGTTTTGATAGAAAACTTAAATTTGGGATTATGTTATGTAACAGTTTTAGCGTTGTTATAATCAATTTACATACAATACGAATGTTATTTATAAGGATCATTTAAGCTCTCACTTAATATAACGTATATACCAAGAATAAAAATCAGAAATCACATTTCAGGAAGCCCTTAAACTTCACCTTGGGGACACATCTGAAGGTCCAGGGATGATCGCACAACCTCAGCAATCCACTGAGGAAACAATGAATGGTAAGCAACATGGACATTGTCATGTGCTGGTGTAGTACTATGTGACCTAGCTTATTTGATATCAGCCCATATGTTAAATGTTAGACATACTATGATAAAAGGTTTTTTTTCCAATGTGAAAGAATCTATTTCCCTTACTTCAATAAAAATGGATCTTAAGAAGCTGTTTTCCGCAGCTGAAACTCCAGAGAGCCTGGATGAAGAAATAGCTCCCTTGGAGAATGTTCTCCTGAGGGACATGAAGCTCATAAAACATAGACAAGTCATCCATCCTGTGTTGCAGGAAGGTGAGCTATCAGTCAAATGTTCAATGTAATTAGTTGCATTTTGTAGCCCATGTGGGCACAGTGTTTCAGTGCTCATGAATTGTGCTCATATCTGCCATAATAAAGGATTGACAGCTTGACATTTTTTTTACCAATACAAATCAATTAATGTAACTGTTCTGTGTGCCATAAACCTGATAAGAGCATCTGCTAAATGTCTTAAATGTAAACAAATACCATTTCCCACACTGTTATGCATTGACAGCCTTTTTCTGTCCATAATTCATAAAAACTAGTTGGACTGAAGATGAACTTGCTGGATCCAACACTATCCATTGACCTGCAGTACCTGGGCGTTCGTCTGCCGATCCCTCCACCTGGAGTCTGTCTGGAACCGCTATCCGAGGCACTGGCTCCATCACAAAGTTAGCAGCCTCATACTAACCTACCTCCCAGCAAGATAGCTCTTTAGCTTGCAGATACCTGCACTCTCTTGAGCTGGCTAGCACAAAATGTTAACATATCATGAATCCATTTTATTGTATCTGAAGGACAAATGTCTGAACATGGCAACATAATGTGACAAGTACCAGACTAGAGATGTTAACATTCAAATGTAAAAAGTGGTCATCCTATCCAGTGTAGACGTCCATCAGGTCTGACTAATCCTGATTGTTCCAGGTGTTTCTTCTGCGTTCGTGTCCAGGACAGGGAAGACAACAGATGTGACCCAGATTAAAGGCTGGAGAGAGAAGTTTGCTCCATCAGAGTCTTTGTCAACTCCTGCATTAGCCAAACCTGAAGGTAATTACATTATTGATATATTGACTGTTGATTATTCAATGAGTAGTTTCAAACAATGGGCAGGAAGCAACGGGGCTTATGGGAAATATAGTCTTAATGTGGAGAAATACTAGCACTAACATTACCATGCTACCAGTTGTCTCCACCATGGTTTATGGTAATTATACTAAGGTAGAACTAGTAATCTGGTAATGATAGGTTCATGGTTAAAATAATACACATAGCACTTTCAGACAGCTATTATAGCCACTTATAGCCCAGCTATTTTCTACGCCAACACCTGCACCTAAACAGCACAAGCTGCGATCTGTCATTTTATCTTAGACTGCACATTTCTTGATCGTCTGTTAAAATGTGTAAATCTGCTGATCTGCGAGAATTCTTTCACTTGACAATAGTATGATGAGGACATTGTATCTTTAATGTCTTTTTCCTATTCTTTGTTGCTACAAGAACTCGACTTCACGTCAGAGATCAATACTTAATCTTGTCTTATGTTTATTTTGTTCATATGTGTTATGTTCTACAGCTGGCCCCAGCTCAGATGTCCCCAAGAAGAACCTGTCGGCTTTCTGCAGTGACATGCTGGATGAGTATCTGGAAAACGAGGGTAAGCTGATTGACGAGCGCGCCGCCAGCTTCTCCCAGGCGGCAATGGAGCCGGTGGCATACGAGCTTCCCACCAGGAGTACCAGCTACGTCCGCACCCTCGACAACGTTCTCAAGAAACAGCCCCTAACCTCCCCCACATCAGCCCTCATATCTGGCTTTATACCTCCCTCTAAGAGACCTAAACTGTCCCCCATGGGGCAGAAAAAGTCAAGAAAAGGAGATGGGAAGCAGAAGGCAGCAGCTTCTAAGCAGAACAAACCCAAACCAGGAACCGCAGCTACCGTTTCATCGCCTTCACTCAGTCCCGTTCCAACACTTCCTGCAGCGATACCTGCCCCTAAACAACATATGGTCCAGTCCCCGTCTCTCGTTAAGGCCAATACGACCCATGTAATCACATTCCCTTCAGAACACACAGCACCCGTTACTGACACAACTGACCCTGTCATAAGGTCAAATAAAAATAATTTCAAAGCCAGGGCGTCAGAGGCTCCTAACACCCCATTAGATCACACAGCAACCATCACCCATGTTTCACAGGATCCCACCTTAAAGAAGAGAAAAAAACTCAAAGCCAAGGCCTCATCCCAAACCCTCAGTCCCTCCACTCCACCTCTGGGGGCCTTAGAGGACCTGGCCCCCCTGGAGTCGGACTCTGAGCTGGGTAACGCTGCTGAACAGAGCAGTGAAACGTCCACACCCGACGCCAAGCCCCTGATGACCAAGGCCCTGCTGAAGCAGAAGGACCTGGAGGACGGGGTGGTCTGGGAGGGCCGTCCAAGGACATGCATCACCGAAGAGAGAGCAGCCATAGCTCTGACCTCACTCTTCACCTTAATGGTAAGATAGCAATAATACCCGAAAGGCCATTCTTTACTGTGATTATAGATCGTATCGATTGTATGATTGTAAAAAGAGCACCCTCTAAGGTATTATGGCTTTTATTACATTACATTGCAGTCATTTAGCACACACTTTTATCCAAAGCGACTTACAATAAGTGCATCAATGTAGGTAGAGAACTACTAGTCACCAGAAATCATCATCATAAGTTAGCTACCTACTTTTATTAAACAAATGAGACAGGTAAACAAGAGCTAAGAGGAAGGGTCAGGGTAGTGTTTCTTGAAGAGGAAGGGTCAGGGTAGTGTCTCTAGAAGAGGAAGGGTCAGGGTAGTGTTTCTTGAAGAGGAAGGGTCAGGGTAGTGTCTCTAGAAGAGGAAGGGTCAGGGTAGTGTTTCTTGAAGAGGAAGGGTCAGGGTAGTGTTTCTTGAAGAGGAAGGGTCAGGGTAGTGTCTCTAGAAGAAGAAGGGTCAGGGTAGTGTTTCTTGAAGAGGAAGGGTCAGGGTAGTGTTTCTTGAGGAAGGGTCAGGGTAGTGTTTCTTGAAGAGGTGGGCTTTCAGCCTGCGGCGAAAGATGGGCAGTGACTCTGCTGTCCTGACATCAGTGGGGAGTTCATTCCACCACTGTGGGGCCAGAACAGAGAAGAGGTACCGACATGTGTACTGAAAAGTTTCTCCAATGACGTGTGCATTCATAAGAACGCAACCAATAAAACACAGCTAGAATTATCTGCATGGTTGGGATGCATCTTTACAACTTTACAACAACTACCTGTTGAAGAATTATATTTAAAGGAAAAGGTTTTGGTGTGCTAATCAGATGTGTTAACAACATTGATGGTTAGCTGACCAGATACTATTGTTAGCTAGCTAACAAGCTACATGATCTAAACACTCACAATCAGATGTATCAGTGATGAAATGATCAGTTCAGTCAGAAACAGACAGAAATTAACCATGAAGATTCAATTCTGTTGAGACAGACAGAAACACAATCAGCTGTTCACAGAACTGAGGACATCCAACATGGCCGCCAGAGGGGGCGGGGCTACGTCACCTGAAAGCCTTCTTTACCTCGTGTCCCTGCTGTGTCTCCTCCAGGGCTTTGTATGTGAGAATCCCACGGCTCCCATCCGGCTCGTTAAGCGCCGAGCCCCGCCTTGCCTTAACGAGTTCTGTCGGCTGGGCTGCATTTGCTCCAGTCTGGCCCAGAGCACCAGGATCACCCACTGTGGAAAAGCCCACTGTATGTTTGGCTGCAGCTGCCTGAGGCAGAAGGTTGTTCTGCTGAAGAACCTGGACGGCCCTGACTCCAGCCCCTCAGACCAGGGGACCAACAAGAAGAGGAAGAGGAAGAAGAGGATGAAGATGGCCTACAGTAAGTACCTGCACCAGCGTTATGGTAACATTATTACTTTTCCCAGTAACAAGTAGTGTAATATTTCAATTTTAATAATAATATTAAAGCGGCAGAAGTAATCTGTGCCTTTTATTGATCTCTATTGGCAACCAGTAGGAATTACAGCAACATGAATGGGCCAGAAATAAGTTTTGAAAGCCAGAAACCTCAGCTGCTGGCCAAGTAATCGATGAGTCATTGGTATTGATCAACAGCCATATCAACCCCCCACAGAGATATTATGGTTCTTCTTGATCAGTGATCCCACAGCTTAATCAACATCCTGTTCTTAACTCCTAGTTCTAAATAGGATTAGATTAGGTGAAACTTTATTGATCCTTGTGGGGAAATTAGGTCATTGCTGTAGGAAATGGTAATAACATAGAGCAAAGAAGAATAGGATCTAAATAAGAGCAAATGTGAGGTATTAAACATGAATTATGTACAGGATGTGCAAATTTACAAATGTGCATTGCCAGTTGTCTGTGAATATTGTAATATATCTTCCTGTTGTCTTTGACTCGTAGTTCTGAAGGAGGGGGACAGCGTTTCCCAGCCTGCCCAGCGGGTCCGGACCTTGTGGAGGAAACAAACCGGAGACAGAGATCCAGAACCGATCCACATCCCAGAACCCGTCTACCTTCCCTGGACTGCCGTAAGGACACTGAGACCCTAGAACCAGACGAGCCATCATGTGTATCCATATAACTCAAATTTAGCTTTTTCATATAGTTAAAGGGGTATTCTGTAATATTAAGTAATCTATTACCTCTATCAGCGGCCAGTAGGAATTAGCCATCAGCTGAATTTATCACCTCCAACAACCCCCCCCCCCCAACCCTTATTCTATTCTACACACCTAGTGAAATGATGGTGGATGAAAGTTATCTTCCTGTGCTTCCAGGACGTTGGTATTGATAAGAGCTGTGCCAGGGTCAGAGGTTACAGAGGCAGGAACACCCAACAACGCAATCCCAACACCACTGCCGAAAAGGTAAAGCTCCTAATTGGTCTGATATACTTTATATACAGGGGGGTGGACAAAATAATGGAAACGCCACATTGAAAAGGACTTTAACTTTGAAGTAAACAGGCCAGTCAGCTTTAAAAGAGATCTGACTAACAGAGATCCAAAGAGGCCAGTTAGGACCTGCACCCAGGCCTTATCTGCGTCCATATTACTGTCTTTTATAAGACATGGTTGGTTGACCGGAAAAAGACTAGATACTTTTCAGGGTTTGCTAACATTGAAGTGTTTCCTCCAGGAGGGACGTGGCCGGTCTAAAGCCAGGAAGAGGAAAGATGCTCCACCTAAGAAAGCCAAGATGAAATCCTCCAATCCACCAGGTAGGTTTGACATTGACGTTTGACTCCTCCTCCTGTCTCTTTCTTCCTACCTTCCTTCAGTCAATCCCTAGGGCGAAATACACAGTGCAACATAGACATGTAGTTGACAGACGTTGAGTAAACCAACTGGTGGTTTTATTAGTGTTTTGATGCATTATGAGTTGTTCAGATGCGTCAGTATTACCAGAAGAAGAAGCAGTAACACTTTACTTTCTAATCATGGTTTTATTCTTCAGCTGACTCCCATCAGCCAGATGAACCTCCAGAAATACGCGACCCAACGCCGTCAAAACGGTTGGCCATCATGGCAGAGTGTCGGTGGCGTAGCGACGCCGACCGCAACCACGTCCTGAGAAAGGTTTGTGAGGCGATGGCTCAGGACAGACTCAACCAGCCCTTCTGGGTCAAAACCTTCCTTGTCATCCCACTGAGTCAAACCGTGGAGGAGGAGGTCGACGGTCGCTGCATCCACTACAAAGTCCACATCTCTGAACCCAAACTGGACCCATTAGCCACATCAGCACCAGCAGAACCACAGGACCATGACAAACCAACAGAGGTTGGAGAGAGAGAGGTGGGGGAGCATCTGGAAGATTGGCAGAGGGAGGTGGAGGAGGAGGAAGAGGAGCATCTGGGAGATTGGAAGAGGGAGGAGGAAGAGGAACGTCTGGAAGATTGGCAGAAGGAGGTGGAAGAGGAGGATATCAAGGAGGAGGAAGATTCACCAGATGCCAAGGAGGATGATTGGAGAGAGAAGAGTGGAGAGGAAATGAAAGACAGAGCAGAGAGGATGGTGAGGATGAGGATGGGTCTGCCTTTTCTAACCGGAATCTCTCCCGCCGGCCTCCTCTCAGCCAATAGGAAGGAGCCAGGTGGCACCGACCACCTGGTCCAGGTAAGCGCTCCAAATTTGGTCATGATGACCGGATCAACAGTATTAGTTTAACTCATAATGAGCCACAGCAGCAGATAGTAACAGGATACTGCAAAGAGCAAACAGGGTGTATTAAAACAACACTAGAACATATATCACGATATCAAGATATAACCAATATATAACCAATATATATATATATATACAATATATATTCAATAAAAAAATAAGAATCTGAAGATAAAACAAATGTGACTTTACAGCATATTCACATGAACTCTCTTCAGGTCCTGAAGGAACCTAAAGACCAAGATGGTCAAATTAAATGTATTACTATTTATTTAAGAAGCCAGTTTGTCACAAGAAATACATACAGATTAGTGGCAGTACAGTTGGTAGTGGTAGTAGTAGAACAGTAGTGGTACTGGTAGTAGTAGTACAGTAGTAGTGGTGGTAGTAGTAGTAGTAGTGTGGTAGTGGTAGTAGTGGTAGTAGAACAGTAGTAGTAGTAGTAGTAGTAGTACGGTAGTAGTGGTGGTGGTAGTAGTAGTAGTAGTGTAGTAGTGGTAGTAGAAGTTGCTTCAGAGGTTTTTCTTCCCTGCCAAGAATATAGTTCTGGGGAAAACACTTAATACTTACATTTTTAAAGATAGATAGATAGATATTGCTTATCGGGTATCAGCAGCTTCAACTGGTTTCTGTATCAGCCTTCAGAAACCCATCAGTCCAACCTTAACCAGGTCAGGTGTGTTTCTCCAGGTGAACGGTAAGCTCTACCCTCTGGCCAAGATCCAGCTGGGGGAGATGGGGGCACTTCACCCGGCAAACCGGCTGGCAGCCTACCTGACCGGCCGGGTAGGACCCACCAGGCAGCAGCGAGGTCCGACCCCAGCCTCCTCCACCTCCTCCTCCACCTCTCAGGCCGTCTCTTCAGCTGCCTCCATGGTCTCCGGTGTCACCACCACCTTGACCACCACTCAACCAACATTCACACTGCTCAGCTTGCCACCCGGGTCTACAGGTGAGAAAAATATCTGCCATTTTTTGGAGGCTTTTATCCTTATGTATTTTAACCTTATGATACCTTGAGAGTATGAACTTTAAGTATAGGTGGAACTTCCTACCCAACTCTGGCGGGAAAGGAAAGGTTATAAAGGTTCACAATTCACACATCCTAGACACCCCAGAACAGAAAGTATGGAAAATAGCAGAGATTTTTTTCTTTCAGCAAATGATTTTGTCGTAAACAGACATGGTATTGCCAGCAGCCACCTGACAGACTGTTCTGGTCTGGTCTACATTAACCAGCCATCATGTGGAGTCCTGTTCTACTCTAAACATCTAGTTGGCTGCTAAAATAGTGACATTTTGGAATGAAAAACGTAGTTGCTGTAGTTGGAAATTCCGACGTCCTGCTAGGAAAGTTACCATGGACTGGCTGTTGAAGTTGGAAACTCGGTAGTTATGTTGTGTCACATCAACATGGTGGCATCCATTGTAAACATTTATAGTCCTTTAATCTATCAGAACCTGTGTGATAAATGGTCAAGTGCTAACTAGCTAGCTTACGTTCCCAATCATCCTTGACATTACATTACAGTCATTTAGCTGACACTATGTGGGGATCGAACCCACAACACTGAGACTGAGAGTCTCACGCTCTACCTACTGAGCTGTCTGGGCCAGACAGAACATTAGCTGCTGCATGGGGACCAATGGGGAACTGGACTGGACCAGTGGAACACACAAGGTTGAGACTACGACCTACCAGCTGGGAATTTCCGACCTCCAACTTTGAATGAAGTTCTAGCATTTACCGCTCAACCACCCCATCTCTGTTCCACAGTGGTTCAGCCTACAGTGGAGAAGGCCGACCAATCAGGTTCTGCGTCAGTGTGGAAGACAAATAATTACGACTAAAATTCAAAATGTGACGGTAATGATTTAAAAACTATATGGCCCAATGAGTGGTGGTGATACATAATTTTCACCCAAATCCTTGCAGCTTGTATATTCTAAACTCCTTGATGACACATAACCATATTATATTTATGTTGCTGCAGAAGGATTCTGTGGCTCAAATGTGTTGAGATTAAACTGATCCAGCGTTATTGATTATAGTATTGCCACATCAAGTTTCATTACAAATGTGATGCACTGATGAAAGAATTTCCTCACTAGTAAAGAATGGGGGGGAAATGGGAGCACAATGAGACAATGGTAACCGATTGTCTCATTTGAAATGAAGGAAGCACCGTTGTCCGACTGAATGAGTTCAACAACTGAAGTGTGATCCAGGGGTTAAACTACAGTCTGTTACCTTCAGCCCTGCTGGGTCTTTCTGGCTACAGTCTGTTTGTCATTTGAACGTGATGTTTAAAATCTGATCTTGTGAGATTATATTGCTGTATGTCCACCCTTGCCCCAATAATGTCTCTCTACTATTTTGCACCAATTTCACCAAGACATCCAGGCTGCATTCACACCAAGCATGCTTGGAGCGGTTTATTCAAATTCTGGAGTGATAACTTAGTATAGTTGGTTCGTTTGGCCTGGTGAGAACAACTCCATTCACCAAATAACCGTCTCAGTCCTCTAACAAGAGAACTGTGGTGGTTCGTTAGGAGAGAGAACGGGATCCAACCAGCAACAGGAAACCACCCCAGAACACAAGGCATTATGGGTAGAAGAGAACTGTGGTGGTTCGTTAGGAGAGAGAACGGGATCCAACCAGCAACAGGAAACCACCCCAGAACACAAGGCATTATGGGTAGAAGGAGACTTGGTCAGTCTGGACTGATGCTCATGTTCAGATGTTTCTGCAGCTACCCAGGTGATCCCCAGTGTGGTGTCACCTCTAAATCCATCCCTGGGGACAGCGGCTCTCAACAAGCCCCAGGTGTTGATGGTTCAAGTCCCCGGGACCAGCGGGGTGATTCCAGTTCAGGGCCTGGTGACCCAGCCCCCGGCCCCACCCGCCACAGGCCAGAGAATGGTTCTGCAGACCGTGCGAACAGCGCCAGGAACCCAGTTTTACCGGAAACTAGATGGTAAACTGGTCCAACTGGTTCCCCTCAGCCAGCTGAGAGCTGTCAATCCAAACCTGGTGGTCCAGAGAGGTGAGTGGAGAGTAGAGAATGAGAGACTTTAAAGAGCTCTAAATGCTGTAGTTTCAGAATTCCCCATGGTCAAGGTGATCTGGGCCTTCAGGCTTTTGTGGTCTAAAGCTTTCAGGGCCTTGAGAAACTCGTCTTGAAGTCAATGGGTATTTTGAATGGGTTTTTTGTTAGATGCCTGAAATAAGGTCTGTGGTTAACACAAGCTTAAGAGGTTTTCACGTTTTGTTCTATGGCATAAAATACGTCAGTAAATACCCCACTTGTGAATTTTGAAGCTTTTACGTGTCTTAAAATAGGCGGTTGCTAACAAGTGGCTAAATGAGACTACAGAGGTTGGGGACATTGAACGCATCACGCCGAACACGGTAACTCATCTACTCACTAGTCCTCCTTCACAGCCTCTAGTTGTGTTCCAAACTATTCTAACTCAAACTTTCCAACTTGTAGTTTTATCAATGTATAGTATTTTTAGTGGTGGTGATGTTGAAGTCAGTGACCGTGGTGTAGTTCATTAGCCTAACGTTAGCTTTTTACTTCTGGCGATTGCATTTACGCTTCAAAAATCATAAAAGTGGTGTTCATTTGTGAAGATTATCTTGCTGAACAAAACGTGTAAGTATCATAAACTTGTTTTCCACAGAGTTTATTTTCTGCAATAATCCAAAATCCAATGCAAAAATCCCATTGGCTTTTTGTCGAGGGAACCAGGGTGATGCTAACTTCCAGGTTGGCCTACAAAAATATATCATCCCTGCACCACTCTATTGGGCGCTTCCAACTTTGTGGCAACAGTTTGGGGAAGGCCCTTTGCTGTTCCAGCATGACTGTGCCCCTGTGCACAAAGAATGGGATGTCCAGCAAGCTCATATAGGTGTGATGGTCAGGTGTCCACTGACTTTTGGCCATATAGTGTAGTATTGCACAGGAGAGGTAGAAAAATCAGAATCAAACAAAGTTTATATTTTTGTTTCCTTCATTCTCTGACCATCTGTCTTGCTGTGTCTATCTGCCCCCCAGCCCCCTCCTCCACCCCGGTCCTCCCCATCACATCACTACAGCGTGCAGCGGTCACCATCAGCAACCAACCCAAGCCACTGGCTACCATAACAACCACCATGGCCACCACAGCCTCTCTCTCTGGCTTCCAGGCCTTCTCCGTCCCCTCCCTGTGTGCCGCCCTCCCGCGCAACTCTGGCTTCCTGGGCCAAAAGGGGATGTGCACCTTAAAAATCATCCCTACCTGTGGCAGCAAGAACCCTTTAATCGTCACCTGTCCCAAAGTTCCTAGCCAGCCCCAGACAAAGGTTGTGACGGCGCCGTCGTTCACCCTCCTCCAACCGCCCCACCCAACCTCGACGACTCTGATCTCCCTTAAACCCTCTAGAGTTCAGGGGGCGGAGCCTGGTGTCAAAACAGTGACTGTCTCCACTGTCCAGACTGGTTCTGGTGGAGTGGTAGACTTATCCAAGGTGCTTCCTAAGAAACCAACCCAGGCCTTGTCTCAAGAGTCTGCCGCCCAAAACCCAGCAGGGAATCCTAGCAGCGCTACTTCCCAGCCTCCAGCTGCCCTGATGGGGTCTGTGATCCAGGCAGGCCAGGCTGTAGCCAGCAGAAGCATCCCATCTTCACCCCATCCCCCCATTGACCTTACTACCCCTGGGAGCCCTGAGCTGGCCTTTGATTTGATTGACCTGGACATCATCTGTGTTGATGATGAAATGGGGATTACCACCGATGAGACTGTGGGCGGGGCCAAGATTGACAGAGCAAAGCCCTCATTGAACAGCAGGGAGATGAAGGACATGGAGGTGGTGGACTTGGTGGAGGAGTCGAGCGATGAGACGGACAACTCCTCAGACATCATCAATGACTCAGACATTGACATTGACAGTGAACAGGATCTTGCTGCACATATCAGTGTAAGATCAGTAAGTTACAGAATATATTACAGGGGAAGTATATTACGTAGGGGTGATGGGAAGTGTTTCTGGAAAAGATGAATTCAGGTACAAGACTTTGAGGAGCATAATACTCCTGGTATGTTGTAACATTCCCATAGCACACTCATGTAAATGTCTTAGAGGAGCCTCTTAGCTTTAAGGAATGACTGACTTTTTGGTCAAACAACTACCATGTGCGTCCTGTACTACTATGTTATTGTGTGATGTGATTCTGATGTATATGTTTTCCCTTTCCTCGCTACAGAAGAGCATTCATAGTGCCTTGGAGAAGAAACGGAGGGTGGAGTTGGCCAGACGGTTTCATGGGCTAAGGAAGAAGCTGGGACTGGCCAGTGAGAAAACTCCCAAGATTGCCATCCTGATGAAGGTCAACCTACAGCAATGCCTACAAACACAAACAAAAATAATTACTTTCTGTGTGTTATAAAGGTCAAAGGTCCTGACTGGGGTTTAGATTTCATATTGACAAAAATGAGGCTCATACAGTCCACTTCTGTATCAACAATATTCTTGTCAAGTAATTTTTCTCAGTTCCATTACTCAAACAGTCACTGTTCTCTGGCTTGATAACAAAAATCAGATTAAAAAATAATCAAAGAAGTCAAAAAGCTCATTATTTACACAAAGTACTGGGAAAAGATACTGGCAACGAGGAGGCCTAGCGCTTTATTGTGACTGTCCCTTGAGGGAAAATTGTGTTGATCCCTGCCAAAGTGTCCTTGAGCAAGACTGAACCGTTACTTGCTCGCTGATGGCAAGTTGAGTGTCAACTATAAATGCCTAAAATGTAACTTTTGCATTGTGGTACTGTAGTAAAATGTAGTATTGTCCAGTATCTATTTAATACCACTGGTATTAGAAGTGGGGGTGCTGGGTTTGTACCATCACCTTTAATTCAACACTAATATCCATCCGCAGACCTATTTATTGTTATATTGGGTCAAATAGTAATTTCTGATGTTCCCCTTCAGGTTCCTGGATTAAAACTGATAGCATGTAGAAGCATCTCTATTCAAGTCATGTCAACTTTGTTAATTAAGTACAGAGAATGGTTTGTTAGAATCTCTTTATAAATACAGTTCAAAAACACAGATACAAGTAAGAGACAACACATCACAAAGTGTAAGGTGTGTGCATGTGTGTTTAATTGCAGTACATTTGATCAGAGATCAATCTGAGATTTGCTTTCACCAAAACCAAAACCAAATGTTAGCCAATGTCTCGTTCTTCCAGGCCCAGCACGAGATCCAGGCTCTGAGGAAGACCAGGAGGAACCTGAAGGAGAAGAAGAGGAAGCTTAGGAAGAAGAGGGCAGAGTACATCACCACCATCGCCAAAAGAACAGGTAAACTACACAGCATGGCCACTCCATACTTTCCATGGTCATGGAAAACCTGGAAAAGTTATGTTTTCCAGGCCTGCAAACGTTATGGAAAATGTTTCCATATGTGCTATAAGTCATGGAATAGTCTTGGAAAAGTCATGGAATTTGATTTGATAGCAAAAAGGTGTGGGAATGCCTTGCTCAAGTGCACGTTGACAGTTGAGGGGGGGGGGGACTTTCCTCATTGCTGGAGATTCAAACCGGCGACCTCTCGGTCACAAGCCTGCTGTGTTGTGATGTTTGTGTTTCCAGGAGACAGTGGAGAAATCATCTACAGGAAGGTTCAGAGGTTGAGCTGCACTCAGAAATTAGCCGAGTCCGCCGCAAAGCTGTCAGAGGAAACGCCCGGACGGACGGGGCGTAAGCCCCCATTGGACGTTGGTGTGATCAAAGTGGTGGATCTGTTGGACGAGACGGAAGAGCAGACCGATAATTCATCTGACGAGGAGAACGTTGTCGCCAAGAAAAACGCCATCAATGTAGGAATATAGAGATGGAATACGTGTCTGTCAATGTGAAGTATTTACGTGGCTGATGCCACATTCATGTGACGTTTGATTTACCGTTAAAAAAAAAACGGAGCTGCCGACTGGCATAAACACGGGTTAGGGTTAGGGTTACCACAAACACGTCACGTTGAGATATTTCCAGTCTGATATCAGAAAATGTTTCATGATCTAAAACAGTGGTCTTCCACCCTGGTCCTCGGGACCCACAGCCTGTTGGTTTTCCTTCCTACCAGGTAGTTAATTACATTCACTTGGTGTGCCAGGTGAATCAGCCATGTTAATCAGCCCCTGATGAGACGGCTGGAATGAAAACCAGCAGGGCTGTGGGCCCTGAGGACCAGGGTTGAAGACCACTGATCTAAAACATCAACGGTAACCGTCAGGTTTTGGTGTCAGCCAATCAGAATCAAAGAGCAAGGGCTTCTTTCTAGACCGACGATCAACAATCATACAGGAGAAATCCATCGGAGGAGAGAGAGAGACCAATTTCTACACTGACAGTAGATAGACCAGAATGCAATGCAGTAGCCGAGATAGACCAGAATGCAATGCAGTAGCCAAGATAGACCAGAATGATACTTTCAAGCTACTTCTCGAATGCATTGAACGTCACAAAGTGATGATATCTAACGGTATGAGAATAAGCAGAGACTGCTTCCAAGTTTTACCAACCAGGCGTCATCCCGTTCTTCCTTCTTCCAACACAACGTGAATGCGGCATGAGGTGGATCATGTACGGCAGTAGGTCTGTCGGGTTTGGTTAGAAAACAGATGCATGCAAAGTTTTTGACCACCAAGCGCCACAACCTCCGGAGATTCATTGTGTTTCCTGTCCATGTCACAGGATGTCAGCGATGTGGAGAGTGTGGACATTGAGACGGTGGAGGACTGCAGTCAGCCGAACCTGGTTCAGAGAAGTCTAGCATTGGTGAAGAAGAACCTGGACTCACGGTAAGAAAGAAAACTATCTGGTATCTGTTCATTTTCATGGGAATATTGATGATGATCATTCTGTCTTTCCCTTCACTTCTTCATTCATCATTCAGGGTCATAGGAATATTTGCAAAAAAAAAAATCCTCAGTATTGAAAAAAACATGATGAACTCTCTTGGGGCGATCAGTGGCCGACCAAAGAGAACTGAGATTTTGAATGAGGCGCCTTAGTTAATAGTTTTCTTTCCAAATGGATTACATTACATATTTTAATGATTTAGCTGATGGTTTAATCCAGAGTGACTTAGAATGACACATGAATATATGGTGTGTTGGAAATAAATTCCCTCAAATGAAGCCTTCAGAAGAAGAAGTATGTCAATCCACTCCAGCAGCCTGAACCTGAAAGTCCTTGTCCTTTATTTCCTCAGCAGGAACAGTTTGGGTGTGAAGAAGACCGTTGATCAGCAGGAGATCACGGTTTGCTTCAAGGATCTCAGTTTGGCCTTGAACATCAGCGCAAAAAATCCTTCCAAGCGTTTCCTCCTAGAGCAGGTAAGACCAGGAGGCTTACCGATGGTTATAATGTACATACATGCCACCATGTTGGAAGAGGGACAATAAAAAGAAAGATCGTATCATCACTTCTTTTTTTTTTATCATTACTTCTTAGGGCTGTCACGGTTTGAAATTTTCCCACCGCGGTTGTGTATGTGGCTCATCACTGCGGGATGCGGTGGTACCGCCCTTTTTTTTTTTTAAATACATGTGAGTTTACCCGCGATCGGTTCAGTGTAGTTCAGTGTAAGACACTAGCGGGTCCTAAGAACAGGAAAAAAATGTCTAACATTGTAGGAGTCCCAAACAATTTCAAACATGTTTGATAATCTATCCATTTGTCCCTCAACATTGAAAAGTAGGGATGTGAATGTGTACACGAAGTTTGAATCATAAACGTTTAGAAAAAATCCCTATCCAAAAAACGTATTATTAGTATTTGTGGCAGCTGGGGGGAGGGTGGGGTGAGACTTAGCGTGGATCCAGAGCGGGGTCCGCGGCTGGGTCAGCGACGAGAAAGGCGGAGTGGGAGAGCGGCCGTCAAAGCCGGCGGCGACCGGCCGAGCTCCGGAGGTTGCAGTCGGGCACAGCCCGAAAGGGCTGTCCAGTCGGGGTTGGGGCGGGACGCCCCTGGAAGCCTGGCGGACTGGACCAGCCTTGGTGCTCTATGGCTGACCTGCCGGGAGGGAGGAGGCGTGAGCCGGGGAAGACAGCGCTCTTCACTGCCGTCAGCGCCGGGCTGGGTTTATATCGCTGCAAATAAAACGGCCTGCTGGCCAGTTGACTCTCCTCCTGCCTATGTCTCTGTCTGTCACGGACCCCGGTACTGTGGCGAGGCCGCCACAGCCTAACTTACAATCGTTTTCATAAATGGGGAAATAAACTACTTACCTACTAAATACCAAGCGTCTTTCAAATCAGTCACGTTAGTTAATTATGTTAACCAGCCAATGCGCACGCTCGTAAATTCACTCCAGCTCACTAAACACGGCGAATGTCAAAAAGCTCTTGGTGGCAGTTTTTCTACAAAATTGAGGGAGATTACCAAATTTAGCAGTGTATTATGTGATAAAACACTCATTATACTAGCCCTAAAGTGTTGTTTTCATTATGAGTTTAGTCATACTTTACACCAAATACACATGAATATGATTAATTTCATAATGAAATGGAAAACAAATAATAGAAAACTTCCAAAATACAGGACTTTTTTTTACAACCGTGGTTGTCGCGGTGGTTTGTTTTCCATCCGCGGGTGCTTTGACACAACCGCGGTGATGCGGTTACCGCGACAGCCCTATTACTACTTCCTCCCTGATCTTTGTCAGAATCAGAATTCAGTTTTATTGCCAAGTATGTTTTCACAGGGTAGTATGGGTCTACACAGTGTTCCTACGGTAATGGAAAACCAGGCCTCGAAAAGTTATAGAAAATGCAACATAGTCATATAGTTTTATAAACGTGAGGTAAACATGTTGCTGATCTTTTCCTCCAACCAGTGAAATGTTGAATGTTCCAGCTTGGCTGCTTGTTGATCCACTTTCCTTTGAGGAATAAAAACGCAGATCAGAAATGTCCTGATAGTATCGGTCCTAAGATATAGTTGAAGCAGAAATAAGACCTGGACATTCACACCACATGGTCAACGGAGAACAGAGACTCTGATACTGGTCCTGGAGATGCTGGTGTTGGTCCTGGAATAGTCTGGGAAAAGTCCTGGAATTTGATTAGCAAAAAGGTGTAGGAACCTTGTTAACTAAACAGGTTCTACATGGTGACCAGAAAAAGGTTCATTAGGCTTGTACCATAGCAGAACCCTTTTTGGTGCTTTGATTGGTAAAAGCTGAACAATGCAGGAGAAGAGATACAGTAGTGTTTGCTGTTTGCTTCAGGCCTCCAAGGAGATCCAGATGCTGCAGTATCAGGAAGGAAGGCTGGAGAGTATGAAGCATTGTCTGAGCCAGCAGAGAGCTGCGTATATCATGGAAATCTCCCTCCGATCTGGTAAGGAACCGCATCTAGAACTGGGAAACCAGCCAGCACTCTGGACACTGACTGAAATATGTCTTCATTCAGCTATCACAATGAACACGTTTCAGCTGGACAGTCTTGATGATGCTGTCTAACTGGGACACGTGTGCAATGTGACCACTGATAAAAGACCAGTTTTCCAGAGTGCTTTGGGTTTTTCCAGCCTTTTGCTTTGTGAATAGTTTTAAGTTGAGTTCCTCCATTGGCTCATTATCTACGTTTGTACAGTGAAAGAAACCTTTGCTTTCCATCCTGCAGGGAAAAGTGAGCAGCGTATTCTCAGGAAGCTGCAGCATCTTTCTGCCAAACAGAGGAGACTGGAGGAGGAACAGGGTAGACACAGAGCTGCCGACCCACCAGAGGGCAGTACAGCCAAACAACCAGCAGGGGGCAGTGCAGCCAAACAACCACCGGGGCGCAGTACAGCTGAACAACCACTGGCAGACAGTATAGCCAAACAACCACCAGAGGGCGGTACAGCCAAACAACCACCTGTTGGCAGTACAACAGAAACCCCACCAGGGGGCAGTAATGGACATACATCGCCAAGCACCGGACTGCAAACCTCCCTCTCTCCTCCCCAGGTGGGGCCTCTAGTCCAGCCCCAGACTCCCCTTGAGGAAGGGCCTCTACTGCAGCACCAGGCTCAGCCTTCTTGCCAGGAGGCCCAGGCCCAGCAGGCCTCTCTTATCCCCAGCTGGACCTCTGCAGCCTCGACAGCCCCCCCGCCTTCCCATCAGTCCCCTGTTAACAGCCAAAGGGTCATGCTGGTACCAACACCGCTCCTGGCCCCTCCCAGTCTATCCCACAATCCATCAGTGGTGAGGGACAGGCCGAGGACTATTCCCAACATTCTGTCTCGCAGGAAGGCTCCTCCCTCCCTGCACACAGAGCCTATTGAGGGTAAGACCCCCCCCCCCCCCTTTTCCATCAGGCAGCCATTAGATCTGTGTTTGTAAACCATCCTTTTGCTTTGGTTTGTTGGATTGGTGCATTGCTTTGGTTTCTTTTCACTCAATTTTCAAGTGAACCCTAATTTATCAACAGAAGCCACCAGTCATTATCTCCATTGGTCCGAAACCAGATACAAGTTAGGAACACATGAAGAAACATCTGAACATGAGCATCAGATTGACTTTCCAAGTCTCCTTCTACCCATAATGCCTTGTGTTTTGGGGTGGTTTCCTGTAGTTGGATGGATTACGTTCTGTCTCCTAACGAACCACCACAGTTCGCTCGAACCTGTGACCTTTCCATTACACCGCAGTTGAACCACTAGGCCATCATTCCATGCCGTACAGCAAAACAACAAAATATCCAACAACCTCTTCAGCAACAACACGGCAGCGCTGTGTCTCCACATGTTCTGCAAAGTTTCAGAAATCAACGCAACTGCGTTCCTCCCTTTTTCACACACAGAAAGATGTAGATGGCAAAAAAAAAATTACGTTGCGATAATCTTTGTCCACCGAGCACAAACCCCACACCACTGGGGTTTCCACCGTTTGAATGAAGTGACACCTCTGAAAAAATGATTACTGGCATGAAAGTAAAGCATGATGCTCAAGCTGCAGATGGCAGATCGGCCTGTTTTTGAGCTTCTGAAATGTTGACAGATGAATTTCGGGTAGAAAACCAACATCCAACCAACTGTTTTGTACTTCATCTTTGGCATTTTTCCAGACGACCCCCCGTCCATCCAGGCTCTGGTACCGGCCGAGGTCCTGTCGCTGGTCGGGGCTGCGCTGCCGGGCCAGCAGGTCCTGACCCTCAGCCCCCTGGTACCAGGACCGACCCTGCTGCACACCTCTCCCACCCCAGGTACCTTTACTCTCATACTATAACACACTGAGTACTGGTTCTGGAAAAGAACCATGGTACCTGCTTTGAAAAGCGGAAATATACTAGAATTATTCCAAAATGTTCTTGTTGTGTTTACTGTGGTCATCCTGCTGACGAAGGTAAATGCTCGTTCATTTACACACAGATGAAGTTTGCCTTACATTTTACCAGAAACTCAGACTCAGATGACTTTAGATTAGTATTAGCCCCGATGCAGAGTCACACCAAGCTCCATCTAAAGCTGGCGGTTGGTCATTTTTACCTCAGGAGTTGAACAACTGAAATCACCTCATCACGTCCCGCGGCTGTGGCTCAGGAGGTCGAGCGGGTCGGCCTCCAATCAGAAGATCGTAGGTTCGATCCCCGGCTCCTCCAGTCCACATGTCGAAGTGTCCTTGGGCAAGACACTGAACCCCAAATTGCTCCCGATGGTCAGGAAGCACCTTGCATGGTAGCTCACTGCCATCGGTGTGTGAGTGTGTGTGACTGGGTGAATGAGAGGCATATACTGTTGGATAAAAGCGCTATATAAATGCAGCCATTTACCATTTACGTCCCGGGGAACTTCAGAACGGCATTCTGGTGATGTGTGTCGTGGATGGATGACCACGATTAGATTGTGCTTCATTCATAGAACCATGTTGTATAATGGAAAGTGCGTCGGTAAAATATGTCCAACAGGAAACAGCCCCCCCCCCCCCCACACACTTCAAAGGAACCATCAGTGGCTGTTTTATGCGAACAAATCAATATTTATATAATTATTATTATATCATTCAACAACGCCAAGTACCACAAAGTAACGGCGTCGGCATTGTGACAACACTGGACGACTCCAGACCTGATCTGAGCTAAGCTCCGCCCTCCCTCAGAGTCTTCTGCTGCTTCTCATGTGCATGACATGCTCTAAATTTTTTATCTTCCTGTCTGGGTTCTGTAGGCGTGGCTTCAGTCACCCTCAACATCTCTAGTCTGACCAATCAGCACATCCAGCTCACCTCCATGCCCCGCCTACCACCTGGTAAGGTCTACAGTAGCGCAGCACTGCTCACTGCTACTAACCTCACAGGTAACTAACCAATTAACTGACTGACTCACTGGCTAATGAACCAAACTGTTGAGTAATGAACACACTGACTAACTGAGCATCTAGCTAACAAAGTGATTGTTTATTTACCTACTAACTACTGCACTGACCAGCTAACTAACTGAAAGGTGAACAGCTAATCTCTTAACACACCAGATCACTGGAGCATTGTCAGATGTTCCAGACGTCCACCTGCTTCATTCAGGCTCCAGTGTTAGCCAACATCACAAACCAACCTGCCCAGTTTCCCCACGAAGATTATCAAAGCTGTAATCCAAGCTCCTTATCAGTCTAGTCCCTGAAGTGGGGCGGAGACAGAGAAGAATGGCCCCTCCCCCTTTGTCGAGCCACTGTAGATTCGCTCCATTCACCTAAGTGAAGTGTTGGAGTCGGTAGAAACACTGGCTAGCTTTTATGTTTCTATGATAGCTAACGTAACGTAGTCAGGACCACAATGAAAAATATCTCTGAATTAAAGCATCAACAAATCACTGATCGGCTGACATATATATATATAGACATATATGGAATATATGCAGTTGAGGTGAAATAAGTGAAAAATATAAAGATACATGCAATATAGGAAAATAAATCTGAGAATATGACGGAAAAACATGATTTAGGAGCAAATATACCTTACCAGGTACATTCAGTTACAGGTGTAGATGAGTGTTACTGTCTGCTCAACATCTCCAAGGAAGCGTGTGTTCAGTAAGGTTCTCATTATCAGGACAGATGTACAGTTGAAGCTTCCTGACCTTGTTCTTCTTGTCCACAGCCCGAAACTTCCCCACCATGTTGCATCTGGTTCAACCCCCGTCACCACAACCACCAGAACAACCACCACCACAGGCTGTCTCCAGTGGGTCTGATGGATTTGAGACTCTTCAGACTGTCAGAACATATCCTGGACCTCCAACCTCAAACCAGACCCCAGTCCAGAACCAGGACCAGGACCTGAACCCAAACCAGCTTCTGTCCCAGATCCAAGTCCACCAGCCTGGGACGTCCTCATCCTCCGGCCCCTCCGCCAGGGGAACCGAACCCTCACCTTCCCTGGGGCAGAATGTCTCTGGAGCAGGGCCTCCAGAAGCGGTGGAGGGGGAGGAGCATGTGGATGAGAACAGCGATGCTGAGAGCTTGACGTCTCTTCTTAACGAGATTGTGTTCCTCAATCAGCAGATCTGTGCTGCGGGGGGGGTCGGCACACCGGCCGCGCTGCCTGGCAACCCCCCCCCCAAGCCTGGGCAAGAGGCGGTGGGAGGCCCGGCCCCTCCCTCAGACCTCCAGGGTTTGCCTATGGGTACTTCTCTAAAAGCAGATTCGGTGGGAGGAGCAGAGGAGCGGGGACTTTCCCACAGTCCTTTGCTCCTGGAGCTGGATGAGGACCCGAGTGGGAGCACCACAGAGAAGCAGGTTGTGTTTAATGGGCACGAAGAGACACAGACACGTTCACAGACAGGATGCAACTTGACCAACGGACACAGTCAACTACACAACCCACAATGCACTGCAAAAGGTGATGCCCTGACCCCACCGCCTTTGCTGCAGATGAAGGTGGGTGGGGGCGGGGACAAGGTGGAGGAATCCACCAATGATCGAGCAGGAGGGAGGGAGGCTGGCGTGGCGTGGAGGCCCATGCCGAGACTAGTTCCCCTAGGCCTGAAGACCAACCCTCCAACCTAGATCCTCCTGATGTTCAGCCTTCACCCTCGGGTGGCTGGGAAAACCTTGTAACTCCAACTTCAGTTTGAGGATAACGTTCCTCACAAATGCTTGGTGGTCGAGCTCAACGATGTTCTTTCTTAGTTCCTGAAATGTTGTCGAGTCGCGGTTTTGGACTGTTAGCAGCGTTTCTCTAAACCAGTGGTGTCCAGTCGTTGCCATGGAGATCTGCAGGTTTTCCCTCCAACCAGCCAACTACTACAGCAGCTCATTCAACTGGTTAACAACCAGCGAGTCACATGGTGAAATAATCAGGGATCATACGATCGCTATGAAGATGACGTCACTTTGTCTTTTGTTCTTACGGCAGCGCTCCCATAGTGCCTCTCTCATATCCAAAGAGTGTGTCTGCGTGTGTGTTTGCGTGTGTGTTTGCGTGTCTGCGCGTGTCTGCGCGTGTTTGCGTGTCTGCGCGTGTGTCTGCGCGTGTGTTTGCGCGTGTCTGCGTGTGTTTGCGTGTCTGCGTGTGTCTGCGCGTGTCTGCGTGTGTTTGCGTGTCTGCGCGTGTCTGCGTGTGTCTGCGCGTGTTTGCGTGTCTGCGCGTGTGTCTGCGTGTGTTTGCGTGTCTGCGTGTGTCTGCGCGTGTCTGCGTGTGTCTGCGTGTGTTTGCGTGTCTGCGTGTGTCTGCGCGTGTGTTTGCGTGTGTCTGCGTGTGTTTGCGTGTCTGCGCGTGTGTCTGCGCGTGTGTTTGCGTGTGTGTCTGCGTGTGTTTGCGTGTGTCTGCGCGTGTGTTTGCGTGTCTGCGTGTGTTTGCGTGTGTCTGCGTGTGTCTGCGCGTGTGTCTGCGCGTGTGTCTGCGTGTGTTTGCGTGTGTCTGCTAAAGACTTCAGTAATGTCACCCGGCGGTGTGTTGCTCTGGGAGACAGCGCCACCTCTCTGTTTGACTCAGCAAACAGAGTTTTTCTGTTTTTTCTGTTCTTGTTTGTTTCCCCTCAGAGAGACGACGCTACGACACACAACATAAGCTACCTGAAACCAGACGAGGGTTTTGTAATGTTTAATATGTTTTATGTTGTTCTGTCTGGACGGGCCGACCCGCTCTGAGTTTGGACGTCAAACCAACTGGGTACTGAGAACTGATCGATCTGATTCCTGGTTTCATCAACATGGTGGATTCTCACGATGTGTAGACGGTTTTCTGCATGATGAAATATGTTTTCATTTAACAAAGTCAATGAACGGTATCAGGATAGGACTTGATAACTGGTGTCTCAACTTGAAGTATTGGATCAGGTAGAAGCATCAACAAGTAAAAAGTTGATCATTCAAAATGTGTAAAATCTGGAGGATCCAGGGTGTTTAAATCCTTGATCCTTTAATAAGAACTAAGATTTCTTTTAACTTTGTGCTGTCAAGTATTTTATAAGAGCAGGTTTCACTTTTTCAGCGGTGGAGATTTAATTTCCTCACACAGACGAAGAGGAAACGTGTGATGAACGGATCTAATTGAACTCACCTTTACCTGTTGTGTTCACTGACAAACAAAGCTTTTGATTTTCTTGACAACTGGTTCTTTTTTCTGACGAGAGATTCTGTATTTTTGTACATGTTGAACCAGTGGGATGTAAATATGTTGCGTAAATGAAGACGCCTCGCAATAAAACACTCTAATATAAATAAAGTTTGAATCTGCGTTTCTGACAGCTTGTTTCGTTTGTGAGATGACACTTTAGATTTAATGTTTCTAGTGAATTCAACCAGAGTTGCTGCTCATCAAGACACCAGCAACAGGCTGAATGAATTATTACCCATTATATACTACGGAAACTTTATTTAAATACTATGGAAACTTTATTTAAATATTACGGAACTATTTATTTGAATACTATGGAACTATTTTATTTGTTGTTTCCTTTAAATGCTGCGTCCTTAACCAGATACTGCTGTCTGGTCTCCGCCGCTGGGTGGCGCTGCTGGATGTGGGTCAGTCTGCTGTCACAGTAAAACATGGATGGATGTGAGAACACAAGACTGGGAGTACTGGGGGATGAACGGGACTAACGCAGCCAGTCCAGGTAATCCTTCCGTTACATTCACTGTCACGTTACATATTAATTCTACACGTCTTCATATTATGGGATGTTACAGTGGAGCTCATTCAAAGCCTCGTCGCAATGACTAGACATCCTTATGTGTAGAGCCGCGCATCTCACAGAGGTAGACAGATCAAGACCGGAAGTCGATAACTACATTACAAAATAAAAGCATTTATTTTGACGCTTCAAATTAAATGGTCAATAAAAGACAACTCATACAGGCATACTGATCAAATTAAATAATGAAACAGTTGGGTTGGCTGAGTGGTACCATGTACATGTGATGTCCCGAGTTTGAATCCAGTCAGTGGAGTGAAAAAGGCTGAACAATAACGATAGGATCGATACTATATCGGCCAAACGACTTTATTAAGTAGTTCATACTTGTGTCGGTTCTGAAATATTGGTATTGGTGTATTCCTACGAAAAACATTGCAGTGTACATTATCTTCGTCAAAGACGCTTTTATGTTGGAAAATATTGACCAGACCGTTATATTTATATTATGATGTCCGGCTGATTTTATTTTGAAAACCCATGCCGGAAGTGTCTATTTTGTTACTTTATGTGTCTTGACTGGCTGCGGACAGACTGCTGTCAGGCCAGTCCGGATCAGACGGTCTGGATCCAGAAACCGGAACAGTCTGGTTTCTCCTGCAGGTTCGGTCTTGAAGAAATGCAGAAGAGGTTCTAATCCGGATCAAGATAAATCCCGTTCCTCCCCTCCCCTTGGCACGGCTCGGCTCGGCTCTCTGTCAGCATGACAGCACAG
>JAXDDX010000193.1:127500-220000 GCA_034670405.1 Hoplostethus atlanticus
CAACACGGTCATCTCTACCTGACAGACTCTATAGACCGGACCAGCGATGTGAGGAGCGTTTTGATAAATAACATCAGCTGAGGAATTATCTTTGTTTTTCTGGCAGTAGAAGCTGCTAAATGAAGGAGAGGAAACACTGTTCTCTCACCTTCAACCCTTTAGAGAGAGAGAGAGGGGGGAGAGGGGGAGGGAGGGAGAGTATGGTGGAAAACAGGACTGAAAATGTAAATAGAGGTTGGAGAAAGAGAAGGGGCGACAGTGTTCGTGTACGAGAGAGGGTGGGTGTGTGTGTGTGTGTGTGTGTGTGTGTGTGTGTGTGTGTGTGTGTGTGTGTGTGTGTGTGTGTGTGTGTGTTGGGTGTGTGTGAGAGAGTCATGTGAGAGGAGGTGGAGGCAGGACGATGGACACACTGTTTAAAGTGAGTCTCAGTACAGTCGATTCCAGTTAGCGTAGCGCATACGTACACCAACCACACAGTATTATTAGACTAGCACAGACAGCAGACTTGTGAGACTTTTTAAGTGAAAACCCGAAGAAGAGATGGAAATGGAGTGATTCCTCTAGGAGCTAAGAGAGGAGAGACTGGTGGAGAGTAAGACTGGTGGAGAGTAAGACAGGTAGAGAGTAAGACTGGTGGACTGATTGACTGAGCAAGTGATTGGACGTGAGAGCTCGTTAAGATCAACGAGATGTCCTCCTTCGTTAGGAGACTGTTGAACACCAGGGAGGATGAAGTAAGTGTGTGTGTGTGTGTGTGTGTGTGTGTAGGTGTGTGTGTGTGTGTAGGTGTGTGTGTGTGTGTGTGTGTGTGTGTGTGAGTGGAAACATTTGTTCTTCATGCTGTTATGAAGCTCTTTGGTTCAAAGAGCAGCATAGATCAGATAAATCAGTTACACTCAAATCAATGAAACCATTTAAACGTTATTGATGGTTTATCTGGTCAGATCTGTAACATTTACTTTGTTGTGTTTTAGTATCTGGTTGGTTCAGGTTCACACTGACCAATCACAAGCCAGCCAGAAGTCCCATGACTCCCCAGCAGCTGGTTGATTGGTTGAGTTCTGGTAACCTGTCATCCCACCAGGTTAGAGAGTCCAAACCAACCTGGTTCCAGTCTGGAACTTGATCTACCATGATGGACTTGTCTGCTCTTCTCTGGTGTTCATACCAGTTAAGAACACATGAAGAAACATCTGAACATGACTGACCAAGTCTCCTTCTACCCATAATGCCTTGTGTTCTGGGGTGGTTTCCTGTAGCTGGTTGGATCCCGTTCTCTCTCCTAACGAACCACCACAGTTCTCTTCTACCCATAATGCCTTGTGTTCTCTTGTTAGAGGACTGAGACGTTTTCAGGCGTCTCGTCGGTTATCTGGTGAATGTTGTTGTTCTCACCTGGAGACCAACCAGCTAGAGAGGTTAATAAACCCACCAGAACACACTGGCTGTGAACGCACTAGGCAAAAAGAAACCTACTAGTCACACTGATAGAAAAGAAAGAGTAGATTCACCCTATTGGTCCAGATTAAATCCTGGTGTCGGGTTGGTCGCTGGTGGGGAATCTCACACAGGAAGTGATGAACCATAATGACCTTTGGCCTTTGCTCCCTCCAGGTGACTTTGGAGAAGGTTCTGGGCATCACGGCTCCAGGGAACCGAGCGCTGGCCTGCGACCCCCGAAGTGGACTGTTGGCCTACCCTGCTGGGTGAGACACACACACACACACACACACACACACACACACACACACAGTGTAGGAACAGAACCCCTGTGGAATGTACTGCAGAGCCAAACGTGGGACGTCCAAGGCATTTGTGTGTGTGTGTGTGTGTGTGTGTGTGTGTGTGTGTGTGTGTGTGTGTGTGTGTGTGTGTTATGCTGTAAGCCTATCATATTTGAGTCAGTACAGTTGTAGCTGTGTGTGTTAGATGGTGTTAGTCTGTAGTCATCAGACTGGGATTAGACTCAACAACATGCTGGACATCAACGATTTAACTACTTATATATATAATGGTATGTAATGGTACAGCATGGTTAAGGTTCAGACGGCTGCACACACACACACACACACACACTGAACATAAAGTCCTACTAACAGACGTAATAATCACAATGTGACTCACACACATTTTGCGCTTTGAAGGCATAATGAGATTCAAGAATCACATGATTAAGGAGGACACACACACACACACACACACACACGGTATGCAATCACTCTCTGGGAAATGTGCTGTTGAGCAAGGCACTGAACCCCCCCCCCCCCCCAGATCCAGTAGAGACTGGTTGTACTGGTCAGCTCCCAGTAGAACCAGTAGAGACTGGTTGAACTGGTCAGCTCCCAGTAGAACCAGTAGAGACTGGTTGAACTGGTCAGCTCCCAGTGTGGTTTGTGGTTTAAGTTTAGTAAATGTTTGTTCTGGGAAACGTTACGTAACATAATGTTAAAGTAAAGAAAGGTTCAGTTAGTCAAGGTTCAGTTAATTAAGGTTCAGTTAGTCAAGGTTCAGTTACTTAAGGTTCAGTTAGTCAAAGTTCAGTTAGTCAAAGTTCAGTTAGTCAAGGTTCAGTTAGTCAAGGTTCAGTAAGTCAAGGTTCAGTTAGTCAAGGTTCAGTTAGTCAAGGTTCAGTAAGTCAAGGTTCAGTAAGTCAAGGTTCAGTTAGTCAAGGTTCAGTTAGTCAAGGTTCAGTTAGTCAAGGTTCAGTAAGTCAAGGTTCAGTAAGTCAAGGTTCAGTTAGTCAAGGTTCAGTTAGTCAAGGTTCAGTTAGTGTCAGAAGCAGCACTGTGACCAGGAGAGCATCTCAGACGTTCTGCCCTGTTGGACTCTCAGCATCTTTAATCTGCGTTCTCGTCTCTGGTCTAATCTAGTCTAGTCTAATCTAATTTAGTCTAGTCTAATCTAGTCTAGTCTAATCTGGTCTAGTCTAATCTAGTCTAGTCTAATATAATCTAGTGTAATCTAGTCTAGTGTAGTCTAATCTAATCTAGTCTAATCTAATCAAGTCTAGTCTAGTCTAATCGAATCTAGTCTAATCTAGTCTAGTCTAGCCTAATCTAGTCTAGTCTAATCTAGTCTAATCTAATCTAGTCTAATCTAGTCTAATATAATCTAGTGTAATCTAGTCTAATATAATCTAGTGTAATCTAGTCTAGTGTAGTCTAATCTAGTCTAATCTAATATAATCTAGTGTAATCTAGTCTAATCTAGTCTAATATAATCTAGTGTAGTCTAATCTAGTCTAGTCTAATCTAGTCTAATATAATCTAGTCTAGTCTAATCTAGTCTAATCTAGTCTAATCAAATCGAGTCTAATCTAGTCTAATCTAATCAAGTCTAGTCTAATCTAGTCTAGTCTAATATAATCTAGTCTAATCTAATCTAGTCTAGTCTAGTCTAGTCTAATGTAATCTAATATAACCGAAGTACGATTCAGAACACCGCCGAGGACGGAGATGAAGTCCTGGGATGTGAACTTGGATGTGTCACATGGTCCTGAATCAGTATCAGGTTATTACTGGTCTTTTACCCCTCGGGCTGTCGTCTGTTTCTGTAATGCTCAACTGAACTCACCAAACCTGACAGACCAGCTCACAGGGTTTATTTACCCAGAGGCACCTCCACATGTTTGTCTACCTTCTGAACAGGAACTGTGTTTCTGTTACCGACGAGGAGGGATTTAAAGTACACGCCGAGTTAAAGAGGTTATCTTCTTACATAGAGGGTCAGAAGAGGGTTTGGGGCTAGAGGGGTAGGAGAGTATCTGGTTCCTGGAGGTTCCTGGAGGTTCCTGGAGGTTGTAGCAGTAAAGGGCGGTCTGGTTCTGGGTTAGGGTGCAGTGTGTTTAGTGGTGTGGAAAAAACGCCACAGGAATCCAGTTTGCATGACTGGGTTTGTGTCTGCAGGCACTTAAAGGGACACGCCACTGAAAACTGACATAGATTTGATTATATTACTTCCACAAAGAGAATTAGTTCAACATTACAAGCAACCAACAGCAAGGAGGTCAAGGGTCAGAGGTCACGACACCCTGATAATGCATGGAACAAATATTCAGGGTTCCTACGGTTTTTCCTTTGGCAATATTGTTACAGAACAGTGATGCTAATAAAGTTTGTTGAATTGAATGAGAGAGAGAGAGAGAGAGAGAGAGAGAGAGAGAGAGAGAGAGAGAGAGAGAGAGAGAGAGAGAGAGAGAGAGAGAGAGAGAGAGAGAGAGAGAGAGAGGAGAGAGAGAGAGAGAGAGAGAGAGAGAGAGGGAGAGAGGGGGAGAGAGGGAGAGAGAGGGAGAGAGAGAGAGAGGAGAGAGAGAGGGAGGAGGGAGAGAGAGAGAGAGGGAGGGAGAGAGAGAGAGAGAGAGAGAGGGAGGGAGGGGGAGGGAGAGAGGGAGAGAGAGAGAGAGAGAGAGAGAGAGAGAGAGAGAGAGAGAGAGGAGAGAGAGAGAGAGAGAGAGAGAGAGAGACTCCCTGCTCTCTGCTGCATTGCAGATGGGAGGGTACAGAGTGACCTGACTACATGCATGTTCCACCGCAGAATACCGTGTGTGTGTGTGAAGGGCACCTACCTGCTTGCAGTGAAAATGCGTCAGTTGCAGTTTTGCTTCTGAACTGAACCATGTAACATTTTGTGATTGATTGATTGATTGATGATCAGAGGATCAATAACATCGTATTTGGTTCCATCTGTCCAGTTTTGACCCCAAACACCAATCAAGTGTCTTTCTGTCCATCGTTGGCTCAGCCAAGCTGACAGCATGATTGAAGAGTAACTCGTTGTCATAGCAACGCTGACTAATTCTGATTGGAGCGTTCAAATGCAAGTGTCATGTTGGTCACATGACCCTGGACCCGGTGCACCACAGATCCATGTGGTCCAGATGGGAACTGAGCCACATCGACAGAGGAGAAACGAGACATCTGATTGGTTTGGATATCTGATACCAGCTGATCAACCACCTACAGCTCATTGAGGCGACCACCACCACCTGTCATCCTCCAGGGTGAGGAGGTGGAGGAGGAGGAGGAGGAGGAGGAATCGTACCTGGGGTGCACCTCAACAACAAACTGGACTGGTCAGACACCGATGACCTCTACAGGAAAGGTCAGAGCAGACTGAACGTCCTGAGGAGGCTCAGCAGGTTCTCCATGTTCTACCAGAACATCTTCTTGGCTGTGGTCTGTTGGGGAGGTGGCATCAAGGAGAAGGATGGCAACAAGATCAACTGGTCAAGAAAGCCGGCTCAGATGTGGGAGAGCCTGGACAGTCTGGAGGATGAGGTCTACAATCAGATCCACCTTGGAGAACCCCCACCCCCCCTCTTCAGTCTCATCCAACCTCAGGATCTTTTTTACACAACTGTTAAACTTGTTCATTGTCTAGTGATGTGCCTTTCTCTTGTTTTGTACTGCTGCATAACTGCAATTTCCCCTCAGGGACAATAAAGAGCATCTATCAGATCTGATCAGATCTGATCTGATCTGGGATCAGCTCAGAGGTGATTTATGTGTCAAATGGAACAAAGTGTCTCTTACATCTGCTGATTATTATGATGCAGATGAATCAGGTGGAAACAGAACCAGGCTGAGACTGACACCACAGTGTGTGTGTGTGTGGTGTGTGTGGTGTGTGTGTGTGTGTGTGTGTGGGTGTGAGTGACCAGCTGGTTAAGCTTCAGACCAGATGGACGATGGTCTGCTTGCCTCCCTGTCCTCCTCCTCCTGCTCCCTCCCTCTTCTGGGTCTCTGATAAGGGAGAATATAATTGGCTGACTCAGCTTCTTACAGCTACACAGTCAGCAAGACTTATCCCTCTGTGTGTGTGTGTGTGTGTGTGTGTGTGTGTGTGTGTGTGTGTGTGTGTGTGTGTGTGTGTGTGTGTGTCCAGTCAGGCTCATCCTCTCTATATTTGTCTCCACACTAATGCTGTTCTTCCTCTCAGCCTGGTGAGTCACAGCCGGCAGCACAAGGATCAACGATTACAGTGTGTGTGTGTTACAGTGTGTGTGTGTGTGTTACTGTGTGTGTGTGTTACAGTGTGTGTGTCACAGTGTGTGTGTTACAGATTCAAGATTCAAGAACTTTATTTGTCACATACACACACAGGGTGTGCAGTGAAATGAAAAATTGGCAATGCTCAACAGGAATGCGCAAAGGGCAACAGTACACACTATTTACAATAAAAACCAACACAATATTTACAGTAAGAGCACTATAAAAATATAGTAATAAGGGAAATTGTGTGTATGTAATATAATATAAATTATGTGTAGTCGTGTGTGAGTGTGTGAGTGTGTGTGTGTGCATAAGAGGGGCAGTGTGTGTGTCTTGGTGGGGGCCCTGGTGAGGTCGGAGTTCACAGTCCTGATGGCCTGAGGAAAGAAACTCCGTCTCAGTCTCTCTGTTTTGGCAGCGTGACTACGGAGGCGCTTGCCTGACCGCAGCAGCTGAAACAGTCCGTTGTTGGGGTGGTGAGGATCCTTCATGATCCTGCAGGCTCTGGTTCTGCACCTCCTGGTGTACAAGTCCTGCAGGGTGGGGAGTGTAGTTCCACTACTCTCTGCAGAGCCTTCCTGTCCTGAGCGGAGCTGCTGCCAAACCAGGCAGTGATGCTTCCTGTCAGGAT
This sequence comes from Hoplostethus atlanticus, assembly GCA_034670405.1. Classification (NCBI taxonomy): domain Eukaryota; kingdom Metazoa; phylum Chordata; class Actinopteri; order Trachichthyiformes; family Trachichthyidae; genus Hoplostethus; species Hoplostethus atlanticus. Next base: position 134,122 of record JAXDDX010000193.1, read on the forward strand.
GCTCTCTACAGCTCCAGAGTAGAAGGACTGAAGGATCCTCCGGGAGACTTTAAATTTCGTCAGCTGCCTGAGGTGGTAAAGGCGCTGCCTTGCCTTTCTCACCAGAGTGTCTGTGTGTGTGGACCATGTGAGATCTGCGGTGATGTGGACTCCCAGGTATTTATACCTGCTCACCCTCTCCACAGTCGTCCCATTAATCCACAGTGGTGAGTACGTCCTCTGTTGTTGTGTCCTCCTAAAGTCCACAATCAGCTCCTTAGTTTTGGTGACATTCAAGAGGAGGCTGTTGTCCTGGCACCAGAGTGACAGATCAGCAACTTCCTCCAGGTAGGCGTTCTCGTCGTTGTCGGAGATCAGGCCCACCACCACTGTGTCATCCGCAAACTTGATGATGGAGTTGGAGCTGAACCTGGCCACACAGTCATGTGTGTACAGGGAGTACAGTAGGGGGCTGAGGACGCAACCCTGGGGGGATCCTGTGTTCAGGGTGAGGGGGTTGGAGGTGTGTCTACCCACCCTGACCACCTGGGGCCTGGCGGTCAGGAAGTCCAGGATCCAGGCACACAGGGGGGTGTTCAGTCCCAGCTCAATCAGCTTGCCAGCCAGTCTGGTGGGGACTATGGTGTTGAAAGCTGAACTATAATCAATGAACAGCAGTCTCACATAGCCCCCCTTCCGGCTGTCCAGATGAGAGAGTGTGGTGTGCAGTACCTGGGAGACAGCATCATCCGTGGATCTGTTGGGACGATAAGCAAACTGCAGCGGGTCCATGGAGCAAGGGAGGAAGGCGCAGATGTAGTCCTTAATCAGCCTCTCGAAGCATTTCATGACCACCGAGGTGAGGGCCACCGGTCGGTAGTCATTCAAGCATGCTGGAGAAGCATTCTTGGGCACAGGGACAATAGTGGATCTCTTGAAGCAGGCGGGGACCACAGACTCAGCCAGGGAGATGTTGAATATAGTGGTGAACACTGGAGCTAGCTGATTAGCACAGGTCTTCAGTACTCGCCCAGATATGCCATCTGGACCAGCAGCTTTCCTGGTGTTCACCCTCGTCAGAGCCCTCCTCACACTGTGCTCAGTCACAGAGAGTGTGTGTTCATCCCCAGCGGTAGAACTCGCTTCTGCTACACTAACAGTGATGTTGTTAGCCAGGCGAGCTAGCGCTGTTGTTGCTAGCCTCAAACCGTGCATAAAATGAGTTCAGGTCGTCTGCTAGAGATGCGTCGGCACTCACAGTTGTGGGGGGTCTGCCCTGGTAGTCGGTTATAGTCCGTAGCCCCTGCCATAGGCGTCTGGTGTCGCGCTGCTCCATCTGCGACTCCACTCTGTCTCTGTACCTCCTCTTGGCCTCCTTCACCGCCCTTCTCAGTCCATAGGACGCTGCCTTGTGCTCGTCCATGTTGCCGGATACAAGACCGGAGTTATAGGCAGCAGTACGGGCGTTCAAAGCACTGCGGATGGATCTATCAACCCACAGTTTTTGGTTAGGAAAGGACCTAACTTTTACCGTGGGGACGATGGTGTCCACTAGCGTTGCTATGAAGCTCGTTACTACTTCCGTAAACTCGCTGACGTCCCTGTAACTGGATTGGAACATGTCCCAGTCGACGTCACACAGAGCGTCCTGTAGTTCAGCCTCTGATTGGTCAGACCACCGCTTCACGTCCCTCGTCACTACCGCTTCCCGTGCTATCCTTTGTTTATACTCCGGTAACAGGAAAATGGCGGCATGGTCTGATTTGCCGAATGGAGGGAGAGAGACAGCCTTGTAGCCTCTCTTGAACGGCGTATAGCAGTGGTCCAACGTTCTTTCCCCTCTGGTAGCACACGTAATGTGCTGATTAAAGTTCGGCATGACTTTTTTTAGGTTCACCCTATTAAAGTCTCCAGCCACCACCATAGCCGCGTCGGGATGCTTGTTCTGATGCCGACATAACACATCACAACATAGATGCTCCAGGTTCGACGAGCAGGAACGAGAAAGAGTCTTAATGTCCTTGGGGTTGCACCACTTGTTGTTGGTCATGAAGCAAACCCCTCCACCCTTAGATTTGCCAGACTCTTCCATTCTATCTGCACGGAAAACAGAGAAGGACTCGGTTGGGCATATGACTCGATCCGGCACCAGCGGGGTCAGCCATGTTTCCGTCAGACAAAAGATGTTACAATCCCTCATGTCCCGTTGGAATCTAATCCTCGCCCTAACATCATCTAACTTATTATCCAAAGACTGGACGTTAGCAAGAAGGATGCTGGGCAGAGGTGGACGGTGGGCTTGAACTCTGTCTGTTCCGAATTCTGCTCCGTTTTCCTCGATGTTTTCTCCTTCGTCTCCCCGTAGATGCGTCTCCACTGTTGTTGTTGTGGCTCGCTCGTAAGATCTCCGCCGGCCACGCTGGGTCGATGGAAAAAGTGGACGAAAACCTTTGTTTAACGCAAATGTTTATGTCCAAAAGTGTGCTACAGTCGTAGGATGTTAGTGCCGATGTGTTTGTGCAAAAAAAGATATCAAAAACAAACACAAAAACTAAAAAAACGCACAATCTCCGCGGAGCTACCACGACGGCGTCTAGACACGGCCGCGCCATCTTGCAACATCACAGTGTGTGTGTTACAGTGTGTGTGTCTAAATTAACCCACAGCAACACGTTCCCAGTACTTGAGGTAATATTATGTTTCATGATCAGTGATCGGTAACTTCCTGGTCAGTGACCTGAAAAGAAATCTGAGTGAGCCAATTAATGACCTGATCCATGGAAATGTAGTTGTGAAGCAGGTTGTGGTGAGTGAGTATAAAAGGTTAAGGGGTAAGATCCAGTTATTAGTGTAAATGTCAGCGTGCTGCAGGGGGTCTAGCTGACCTCAGATCAGCCTGTTGTCCCACTTTCTTTTATTTGGTCTGAGATCATCAAAAGTCTTCGGTTCCTTTCTTTGTTACTCGTCTTCCTCTGTTCCACCTGGAAGGTGAAATTTGTCACCTGGTTCTTCTCAGTTTTCAGTTTAAACTGTCTTCATCCGTTCAGCTCAGCTTTCAGATGGCAAAACACCTCTGTCCAGGCCACGCCCCTTTCTGGGCCACGCCCCTATGCCTTTCTCTCTGTTTCCCCCTGTGAGGTCAAAGGTCAGACTGTTCTGTCACCTGGCTTTGATGTCAAACCTGCAACACCAGAAGGGTGTTCCACAAAGCTCAACATAGTTCAAGCTAAGTTGTTGTGGCAACTTAAGCTTCGAGGCAGGCTAGCTATCAGGCTAAACCACAGTTGAAGCTTAATCAGTGTTCCCGTAACACTGCCATCCTAATGTTCAACACTATTACCCTAGACCTACACTATCAGACATAAAGTGTAACGTTAATAGAAAATAAAAATATTAAATTATGTAGGCTGTATCGAGGATACAGTCACGGTTCAGTGTTGCTAGGAAACCCCATTTAACCATAAGTGTCCAGCGAGACCTCAAGTACCGTATTACTTTTAGAAAACGGTTACAACTTATAGAAATAATTATTTTATTTTCATAATTATAGTTTAAAAGAAGCATGAATGGGAATAAAGTACTTTAGATGTTCTCCTTTGTAGAACCTTTTCTAAAGGAGAATTCTTCATTCTGATGAGCTTTTTGAGAGTTCTAGTTCCAGTTCAGTGTTCTATTCTGGAACTGTCCCGTTCATAACCCTTCATGATGTCATCAATTAGAACGTTAGAATACATTAGAAAGCATTTTAGAATGATCACCCCGGGGTGACCGCACTCCTCAACAAGGTTAAACTACTATATTCCCATTTGTGCTTCTTGTTCCAAAGAGAACCTGGTTCTTGTTGGTAGGATCAAATACCCAGGCAGCGCTCCCATCTCTTCATTCACGTCAGTTAAAGGGTTTATATAGAGGAAGACCCATGTCTCATCCTATGTCCATCATGGCCTGTCCATTATTAGATGAGGTTGTGGTCGTGTACGCAGGGCCAGATCAGACCCGCTGGTTTACCCGGACCAACATGTGTTTGAGCGGTAGGTTCTCAGGTGAAAGCATTGATCAGATCTGCAGATTACTAATGCCACATATAGAAAACAGCACACACCACAGTAAAGCTCTCCGTCCCACAGATTGTCTGCATTGTCTCTGTTTTTCAAGTGGTACATTGAGGTTCATATGTGGCATGATTTCAGGTGTAATGTTTTTAGCTTTTCAGTTCTTTAATATTGTTGAACACATGATATTTAATAAGGTCTATCAACGTTGTTCATTTTAATTCATGGAATGGAACCGTTTTATCCCCGATTGACTCTCCTCTTCTCTAAACCTGCCTTGTGGAACAGGCCTCAGGTCTGTTCTGTTCTTCAAACACACACACCTCAATGTGTCAAAATTCCCCAGTAGAAAATTTGAACCATTTGATCCTCAGTGACTCTAAACAGACTGTTGAGTCGATTCCCATCGAACTGTGTGTGTTGGGTGGGGGGGTTATAGGCCAGAAGGAAGCGTTTTCAAAGGTTGGAAAGACATTTAAACTGACTCTGCTTAGTCATGCTGGGTCACGCATTACACACACTAACACACACACTAACACACACACACATCTCGTTTTTCTCCCTCACTAAACTGTTCTGTGTTGTGTTCAGGTGTGTCGTCGTGCTGCTGAATCCCAGGAAGAACAAACAGCATCACATCTTCAACAGCTCCAGGTACGACCCGATAGCCAATCAGCTGTCACTAACCATCCAACCAATCAGCTGTCACTAACCATCCAACCACTCAGCTGTCACCAACCATCCAACCAATCAGCTGTTACCAACCATCCAACCAATCAGCTGTCACCAACCATCCAACCAATCAGCTGTCACCAACCATCCAACCAATCAGCTGTCACCAACCATCCATTATATCTGATGTATTTTCATGAAATTCCTGATTTTCTATTTTACAATAAGTTATTTCAGTTTGATTTCATAATTACACTTCCAAAGGTATTTATTCTCAGTAGGACCAGAGTACTATTATGTTTTGTACTAGTAGTAGTTTGTATCTGGATACAGTCAGTTACTGTTGACTAGTACTGTAATTAAATGCCCCCCCCCCCCCCCCCCCCACAGGAAAACTATCACCACCTTGGCCTTCTCTCCAGATGGGAAATATGTTGTTACCGGAGAGGTGAGTGTTAAATACCATTAGTAGTTAGTACTGTGTTAGTACCGTTTTAGTACGGTGTTATTACTGTGTTAGTACCGTGTTATTACTGTGTTAGTACTGTGTTAATACTGTGTTAGTACTGTTAGTGCTATGTTAGTACCATGTTAGTACAGTGTTAGTACCGTATTAGTACCGTGTTATTACTGTTAGTAACGTGTTAGTACCGTGTTAGTATCAAATCAAATCACATTTATCTGTACAGCCCTTCATCACCGTTCCAGTCTCTAAGGCTTCACAGTGTCCAACATGTGAAACAGTAAATGGTTAGTACACAACATCCCCCAGCCTTGGACCCTCACAGAGGACAAGGAAAACTACAAAACCTTTTAGGGAAAAATGGAAGAAACCATTAGTCCAGGGAGGGACTACTCAGAGAGGGAGGGGCTACTCAGAGAGGGAGGGGCTACTCTGAGGGGGAGTGGCTACTCTGAGGGGGAGGGGCTACTCAGAGAGGGATCCCCCTACCAGGACGGTTTCCTTTATAATCCTCTCCTCTCCCCTCTCTCCCCTCTCTCTCCTCCTCTCCTCCTCCTCAGAGTGGTCACATGCCGGCGGTCCGGGTGTGGGAGGTATCAGAGCGTCTCCAGGTCTGTGATCTCCAGGATCATAAGTACGGTGTTTCCTGCGTGGCGTTTTCCCCCAACGGCAAATACATCGTCAGCGTGGGATACCAGCACGACATGATGGTGAACGTCTGGAGCTGGAAGGTAGGACGGGTTGGTGACAGGTTACTGACAGGTTACTGACTGGTTACTAGTTACTGGCTTGTTATTGCCTGGTTACTAACTGGTTCCTGGCTGGTTAGTGCTTGTAATTTTGGTGATCTAGGAATTTACGCTGATTCTACTGATGACCTCATTGTGTGTGTGTGTGTGTGTGTGTGTGTGTGTCCATCAGAAAAATGTCGTGGTGGCAGCCAATAAGGTGTCCAGTAAGGTCACCGCCGTCTCCTTCTCAGATGACAGCTCCTACTTTGTTACCGCCGGCAACCGCCACGTCAAGTTCTGGTACCTGGACCACGCCAAGTCCTCCAAGGTAGCTAGCAGCTAGCATGTTGCTAACCACACGCGTGTTCCAAAACAACATGTCATTACCTGAAATTCATCACAATAACTGGAGCATCAAAAGGATCCAGTGAGAGACCAAGCTGCCTTTTAAAAGCACTATAGATCCATTACCCCCCCCCCCCCCCCCCCCCCTCCTCCACCCATCCTCCCCCCCCCCCTCTGCCTCCCCCCTCCTTTTCCTCCTTCTTTCCCTTCGACTGCAGGTCAACGCCACCGTTCCTCTGCTGGGGCGTTCAGGGCTGCTGGGAGAACTCAGGAATAATTTCTTCAGCGACGTGGCGTGTGGGCGTGGCCGGCAGGCGTCCTCCACCTTCTGCATCACCTCCTCCGGCCTCCTGTGTGAGTTCAACGACCGGCGGCTCCTCGACAAGTGGGTGGAGCTTCGGGTGAGTCGGAGAGCTGGAGTTTCTACACAATCAATTCATTCGTTGACTCTTTGGAAAAGAGTTGCAGCCTTTAGGGAACAGAACTGATTTTATTAATACATGTTCAGGGGTTGGATCATGTAATATTGTTTATTATTGTCTATAATTAATAATACTGTATTGAAAATGTCACCTCTCCATTACTACTAGTACTATTACTACTACTATTACTACTGCTATTACTACTACTACTACTAGTACTATTACTACGATTACTACTAGTACTATTACTACTATTACTACTACTACTAGTACTATTACTACTGCTATTACTACTATTACTACTAGTACTATTACTACTATTACTACTACTACTAGTACTATTACTACTACTATTACTACTGCTACTACTATTACTACTGCTACTACTACTATTACTACTACTACTATTACTATTACTACTGCTACTACTGCTACTACTACTAGTACTACTCCTATTACTAGTACAATACTACCACTACTGCAGTACTAGCATACGACGAGGTTTTGTGACTGCAGTTGACCGCTGCTGCCTGTAGAGGGCGCTCTGCTCCAGCTTCACCTCCTTGTTCACACTCTTGTTTCCTTTCCTTGTCTCCTCCCTGTCCAGAAAGTCGACTCTGTCACAGTAAGTCAGATCAACGTCAGATTAACGTCTCCATCTCATCTCAGTCGTTTCAGCGAGTGAAGCTTTCTAATGTTACTTCATTTCCTGTTGAACTGATTTAAATCCTCGCTGAACCGTCTGCCGTCTCAAACCACCTCCCTCCTCTCACTCCATTGGACGCTTTCACACTCAGTCATCTCCAACGCTCGACCCTATTGGCTGATTCCTCCACCACGTCGACTGGTTCAGACCCAGTTCATTCTACTGACACTGGTACAGGACCATAGTACTGGTACTGATACTGGACCATAGTCCATAGTTTCTGACTCACCTCAGAGAACACTTCAGTTCAGTTTCCATCTTCAGTCTCACGGTTCGTCTCAATGGGATGTTTTGTTCAGTCTGGGTTTGGACCCTGGGGTTGAACCAGATCTCCATCTGGGATCTGGCAGAGAGTGAGACAGAGAGTGAGAGAGACAGAGAGTGAGAGAGAGAGAGACAGAGAGTGAGAGACAGAGAGAGAGAGAGAGAGAGAGAGACAGAGAGACAGAACGAGAGACAGAGAGAGAGAGACAGAGAGTGAGAGAGACAGAGAGACAGAGAGAGAGAGAGAGACAGAGAGAGACAGAGAGAGACAGAGAGACAGAGACAGAGAGAGAGAGAGACAGAGAGCGAGACAGAGAGAGAGAGAGAGACAGAGAGAGACAGAGAGAGACAGAGAGAGAGAGCTAACACCGGTACCTGCTAGCTATAGCTAACACCGGTACCTGCTACCTATAGCTAACACCGGTACCTGCTACCTATAGCTAACACCAGTAGCTGCTACCTATAGCTAACACCGGTACCTGCTACCTATAGCTAACACCGGTACCTGCTACCTATAGCTAACACCAGTAGCTGCTACCTATAGCTAACACCGGTACCTGCTACCTATAGCTAACACCGGTACCTGCTAGCTATAGCTAACACCAGTAGCTGCTACCTATAGCTAACACCGGTACCTGCTAGCTATAGACATATATTCATAGACGCCGCATTGACTGCTTCTGCCCATTGCTACGATACGTAAACGTCGTCGCCATATTGGACCGGGCAAGACTGGCCTGTAAACAAATACAAGTAAACGGGGAGCTGCGGTTTTTCTGGATGAAAAGCACTATAACGTTTACATTTCTCAACCGATTTCAATGAGTCCTTTTTTATATTCAAGGGTTTATGATCTACGTGGAGTAGAAAAAAAAGTTTTGTCTCCAGTTACTTAGTTAGACTATAATCGCTGCTAGACGCTCAAGAGAGCATGTCAACGTTAGGCTCACATGAACTGAATTACTTATGTGGTGGAAAATAATTCAATGTCATAAGACATTGTAAAAACTCAGGTTTGTCAAGCAGGATTTGGCTTATTTTCCTTGGTTTATACTTGTGAAGACGTCCATATATAATATAATTTAATGTACATGAAATGTGCAGAAAGTTCTTTTTCTGTCCATGTCCCGATCATTTAGCTTTTCTTGTGCTCCAGGTCAGAACACAGCTCATTCACTTTGAAATACTGGGGGGGAAAAATCTAAATAGCGCATTTTTAAGTACTAATAATTGACCATCATTGAGAAAAATGGAACAAAATCGGCAAATACAAATTAAAATAGTGAGATACTGGCAGTCAGTCTTCTTTCTATATTTGTATAGCAGTGAAAGGATACAGATATACTCCAAGACACACAATTACAGACAAAGACTATTATAAGATAAGATATGCCTTTATTGATCCCCAGAGGGCAAATAAAGAGGGAAAATTCAAGTGGCCTATCGAGATTTTCATCTATATTTATATATCTATATTTCTCCAAACCGATTTTTATGACAAGCTACTCGTTTCGGCTAAGCGGCTGACATATTATGAATCTGACTGTAGTTAGCTGGCTAGCTAACTTTTCTCACACTTTGAAGGTTTCCCAAAGAGAAAGAGTTGATACACAGCGATTATAGCCTAACTATCGAGATTCTACGTAACTGGAGACAAAACTTTTTTTTCTCCTCCACATAGATCATAAACCCTTGAATATAAAAAAGGACTCATTGAAATCAGTTGAGAAATGTAAACGTTATAGTGCTTTTCATCCAGAAAAACCGCAGCTCCCCGTTTACTTGTATTTGTTTACAGGCCAGTCTTGCCCGGTCCAATATGGCGGCGACATTTACGTACGATCCACAGGCCAATGCGGCGTCTATGTATATATGTCTATGGGTACCTGCTAGCTATAGCTAACACCGGTACCTGCTACCTATAACTAACACCGGTACCTGCTAGCTATAGCTAACACCGGTACCTGCTAGCTATAGCTAACACCGGTACTTGCTAGCTATAACTAACACCGGTACCTGCTAGCTATAGCTAACACCGGTACCTGCTAGCTATAGGGTTAACATGCTGTTCTTACCGGTACTACCGACGCCGTGTCGTCCCTTAATCTTTATTCTTATTTATTTCTAACTTGCAGTCACGTATCACAGTGTGTTGTTGGATCTTTTCTTCATCCATATTAGCTAGCTTAGCATATTAGCTTCGGCCACGTGACGCTTTCAGTGCGCGTTCAGCATTCAAGGATTCTGTTGCTTTTTTCAATGTTTTTCTAGGATCAAAAGTCTTGAAACAAGATGGAATCAGGCAGATTGCTGCACTAGTATCAAGAAAATGACAAAAACATCCTGGAAACAAGCGGAATTATCTCACAACGAGCAGATTGAAGAAAAATAGGCTTTAATTTAAGACTTAATATTAGTGTGGCAGACTGGGTGGGGGGTGAGGCGTAGGCTGGATCCAGGGAGAGTTGAGTCATTGGGATCCAGGGAGGGTCAGTCCAATGACTCAACTCTCCCTGGATCCAGCCTACGCCTCACCCCCTGACCCTCCCCCCAGTCTGCCACAATTAGATTTAATGACTTGTTAAAGGACTACAGTGTTATCATGGAGCCTACTATCACTCAACATAGTGGATGCTAAAGTGTTAGCATGGAGCCTCCTATCACTCAACATAGTGGATGCTAAAGTGTTAGCATGGAGCGTCCTATCACTCAACATAGTGGATGCTAAAGTGTTATCATGGAGCCTACTATCACTCAACATAGTGGATGCTAAATGTTAGCATGGAGCCTCCTATCACTCAACATAGTGGATGCTAAAGTGTTATCATGGAGCCTCCTATCACTCAACATAGTGGATGCTAAAGTGTTAGCATGGAGCCTCCTATCACTCAACATAGTGGATGCTAAAGTGTTAGCATGGAGCGTCCTATCACTCAACATAGTGGATGCTAAAGTGTTATCATGGAGCCTACTATCACTCAACATAGTGGATGCTAAATGTTAGCATGGAGCCTCCTATCACTCAACATAGTGGATGCTAAAGTGTTATCATGGAGCCTCCTATCACTCAACATAGTGGATGCTAAAGTGTTAGCATGGAGCCTCCTATCACTCAACATAGTGGATGCTAAAGTGTTATCATGGAGCCTCCTATCACTCAACATAGTGGATGCTAAAGTGTTATCATGGAGCCTCCTATCACTCAACATAGTGGATGCTAAGCATGAGCACGCACACACATACACAGAAACACACACACTCTTTACCTGAAGGTTTCCTGCTAGCTCAGCAGGATAAGGCATGTGCTCGTGATGTTGTGGGTTCGATTCTGACTCGTCTGTCTGTCTGTCTGTCTGTCTGTCTGTCTGCAGGCGTCCCAGGCGACCTGTCTGTGTGTCACGGAGGAGTTGATATTCTGTGGTTGTTCTGACGGGACGGTCCGAGCCTTCAGTCCCGTCAACCTCCACTTCCTGTGCACCTTGCCCCGCCCACACTGCTTGGGCGCCGACATCGCCAGCCTGGTGGACGCCAGGTACACACACACACACACACACACACACACACACACAGACACACACACACACAAACACACAGATAGGTGGATTTCAGTGTGTGTTTAGGTTTGGGTTAGAGAAAAATAATGTATAAGGTCAATATCGTCCTTTTATTAATAATAATCTGGTCCAGTCTGATGATGTGATGCAGCTTGATTGATTCCATATTGAGTGTAGAACTGATCAATACTACACTGGTTGTCTATGGGAAGAACTGAACCTGAACTGATTCTACACAGAGCTTTGCATCAACTCAAAGGAATGGAAATTCAATGTCTGACCTCATGTATTATTTAGTAGTCCGCCCCCACACACACAGAGAGGTCAGAGGTCACAGGGCTAAGAGGGGCTCAGGGCATCGCTCAAGGACGCTTCACCACGGACGTTTTGATGGATGGATCGATGGTTGGAGATGTTCCCATGAGCTTTCTATTCTATTCTATTCTATTCTATTCTATTCTATTCTTTATGACACATTATGACTCATTAATCTTCATTAATGATTTGATCCTCAGGATTTGAAACTGTGTGTGTGTGTGGGAGGTCTGGTATGTGTTCCTCATACATATAATCATTCATCCATATGAACCTCCTCCTCTGCCCAGCGGGGGGGGCGGGAGGAGATTGTTTCGGGTTTGATGCTGCCCTTGTTGGCAGAACCAGAAGGAACCAGAAGGAACCAGAAAGCCTCTGGGTGGCGCTCTAATGAACAAACATTCAAGTTTAATGCAACTTATATTTCTACCTGAGAGAGGCCACAGTAACTGAAGTTAACTGAAAGGTAGATGATGCCCGTGGGGCAACTAGGCAGTAGCTGCTACAACCAAGAGGTTAGCCTGGTGAACAACACCGTCAAAGGTCAGAGATCAAAGGTTGTGTCCTGTTGAAGTGTCCTTGTTCTCAATCCTTTATCTTTAGTATCAGTAATATGCTGACATTAATTTAGTGGTGCTTCTTTGACAGTCAAATTATTAATTTCAGCTGCTCGCTAACTTTTTGTTTGGAGATGAACATAATGTTAATAACATGAAGTAGCTGAGTGCTAACATTAGCTAATGTTATGGCTCTTTAGTCTTTGGTTTGGAGGTAAAGCTAACGTAGCTGACTGCTAATATTAGCTTACACTATGGCTCTATAGTCAAAGCTAATGTAGCTGACTGCTATATTATGGCCATTATATACATTATAGTATGGACCTAGTTGGTTTGGAGGTAAAGCTAACGTAGCTAATTGCTAACATTAGCTAACGACATGGCTAGATAGTCTTTGGTTTAGACTGGCTCTTCCCTCCACCTCCCTCCCTCCACATGCTGAAGGATCGTCTTGGTGTGTATTCGAACCTCGGTAGGATCAACTTGTTAAACCCGCTGGTTGTCTTGGTTTCAGATAGCTGTCACTGACGTCAACTGACCACTGGAAATATAGACATGTTACCATAGAAACGCAGCTGGATATTTTTCAAGTTGGCACAAGGACCTCTGTCACTCTCTCTGTGTAGATGATCAACTACAGTTAGCTAGCTGGTATTTACCCACAATCCCACAGGGAGGCATCATGTTAAAATAGCTCTCTGTCTGTCTGTCTCTCTGCCTGTCTGTCTGTGTGCTGAGTGTCTCTCTTCCTTCTCTCTATCTTTTTGTCATTTTTATTATTTTCTCCCACCTCTCTCCCCTCCTCTTCCTCACCCCTTCCTTTTCCTCCCTCTCTCCTCCTCCTCTTTCTCCTCCTCAGTCAGTTGTTCTCCTGCAGGCCAGAGGCTCGTTACCCGGACACGGTGGCAGTGACCTATGACCCCGCTAGTCGCTGGTTGTCATGCGTCTATAACGACCACAGTGTGTACGTGTGGGATGTCCGTGACCTCCGCGACCTCCGTGAACCCCGCGACCTCCGCCGGGCGGGAAAACTGTACTCTGCCGTTTACCACTCCTCCTGCGTCTGGAGCCTGGAGGTGAGGAGGGAGGGTGTGTGTGTGTGTGTGTGTGTGTGTGTGTGTGTGTGTGTGTGTGTGTGTGTGTGTGTGTGTGTGTGTGTGTGTGTGTGTGTGTGTGTGTGTGTGTGGAGGTAAACATTAAAACAATAGCAGGTAGTTTAAATTACAAACACAATGCAAATGGATTCAAATGTCAGACAGGGTCACGCATTCCTAACAGCCAGGCCTGGAAGGGGTCAAAGGTCACCTAGTAAACAGAGTCCTGGGTGACTTGGTGTTCACATCATATGGGAACAGGAAGAGCAGGATGACATCTCCTTTGCGTGTTTAAGGGATGTGGATCTTGTGGGAACGCCCACATCCAAGATGGTGATCGGAAAGGTCAAGTGTCAAGTGAAATCAACCATAAACCAGCAGCAGCAGATACTGCTCGGTTGAACGTTTTTTCCCAGTCAGCAGCTCATATTTACGCTAAATCCGATATGACCTGAACGCAGCGTTCTGTTCTACCCAACAGCCAGCTGGCTGGTTGCTGTTGGGTGAAGCAGGCACTGTGAGCCGTGGCTTCCTGTGTGGGCTGTAAACCGAACCGACCATAAAATGGATGTTAGCAGACTGAGAGCTGGTAACCATGGTAACCATGGCAGTGGTATTAGTAGTAGTAGTGGTGGTAGTAGTGGTAGTAGTAGTAGTATTAGTGGTAGTAGTAGTAGTAGTGGGAGTAGTGGTAGTAGTGTTCTCCCCTCCATGTAAAGCGTCTTTGGGTACTTATAAAAGCGCTATATAAGTCCAATGTATTATTATGTATTATTATAGTAGTGGTAGTAGTGGTATCTCTGACATGATTTATTTATTTAATTCATATTTGAAGTTAATATACTTTCTTAACGTACTGAATCACTTCAGCTTCATATTGAGGTTAATGAGACCGTCCTGTAACAGAAACATCACATGTTTGTTTCCTGCAACAGCCAGCAGGTCCTGGTAAAGCCCCACCCACTCCACTTGAAGCCCCACCCACTCCACTTGAAGCCCCACCCACTCTGTTTCTAAATAGATGCTACAATGAAGACAGACGCATGGGGTCAAGTTCAGCAGTGTATTCAAAAGTGTGCTTCCCAGTTCCTAACATCTTTATAAAACAATAAAGCAATCAATTACTGATAGAATAGATCTAAACCCCAACCCACAATAACAACCAAGTCTAGTCTAACACGATCTAATAAACTTACCTTGTAGTCTATCAAAAAAACTAATTGAACCATCTCTGCATCCTTTTTTTTTTCTTTTTTTTTCTTTACAGATTCAGTCTCTTATGTGGCTTAGACAGCCGTCCAGCCGTAGTGTGAGTGTAGCCACGCTGTGGTGTTGGCCTGACAGGTGCAGCCCTAGGTGTGGGTTTGACGGGGCTTGGCGTGGCTGTGAGTGGAGGAGCTTCCACCAGACTTCTCTCTGAGGTCACTCTGTTGCGTCGGTAGAGAGAACCGTCAACGGCCACCAGGTAGGAGCGTGGTGCCAGACAGGTGCCAATCCTCCAACGACCAGAGGTATCCTCAGGCATGGGCTTCATCTGAATCTTCTCTCCTATTTCCAGTTCTGGCAAGTCCCGTACAGACCTGTAGTAGAAGGACTTGGCGAGCTGCCGCCGGTGACGCAGCTTTTCTGTGACTCCTACCACAACACACGGCTCAACAAGTTTGTTTGTCACAGGAATGGAGGTCTTGAGTGGTCGTGACATGAGGCGCTGCGCTGGACTGCTGTCCATGTTCTCAATGGGGGTGTTTCTCCAGTGAAGTATGGCTTTCCAGGGGTCTTCTCAGTCTCGCATGGCCCTGTGCAGGAGAATTTTTGCAATCTTAACAGCTGACTCAGCCTTGTCGTTTCCTTTTGGATACCTAGGTGAGGAGGCTCAAATTCCCACTCTGCAGCGAATTGCTTGAATTGATAGGCAAATTGTGGCCCATTGTCTGTGATCACCTTATCCAGCTTGCCATGCCGGGAGAACTGGGCCTTGCAGCGCTTGATGACAGTCTCTGCCGACAGATCTGGAAGATATATATTCATTGCAGGTCGAACAAGTCGAACAAGTCTTTTATTTCTGCTTGCATATTGGGCCAGTGTAGCGTCTCCCTGGCTTGTCGATAGCATGCATCTCCTCCTATGTGGCTTGAATGTATGCAGGTGAACATCTCTGGATGCATTGACTTGGGGATGATGACCTTTTGACCCCAGAACAGAATGCCATTCTGTACATTGACCTCATCTCGGAATGGCCAGTATTCCCGTGTGATGTGCAGCGTGTCTTCCAGCAAGCAGACGTTGTGTCGTTTGTAGATGGTTCCTCGACCAGTGCATTCTGCTGTTGCTCTGCTGAGCGTGTCGCTGATAAACATCTCAGGTCCCGGCTGGCAAACAACTTGCAGGTTATAGTTCTGAAGAGTCATAAGCATGCTCTGAAGCCTCTTAGGTGCATTGAGGAGGGGCTTGCTGAATATGGAGATCAGAGGCTTGTGGTCTGTTTCTGCAGTGACGAGGTCACGGCCATAGAGGTAGAGATGGAACCCCTGGCAAGCAAAGACAATGCTGAGGCACTCCTTCTCAATTTGTGCATAATTTCTCTCTGTAGGGGTGAGGGCTCTCGATGCAAAAGCAATAGGCTGGTCGTCTTGCATGAGGCAGCATCCAAGCCCACTCTGGCTTGAGTCGCTTTGCACTGTGATTGGTTTAGTGATATCATAGTAGCGCTGCACTGGCATAGATGTAGCCAAGGATTTCAGTTTGGAAACTACCACATCGTACTTGGGTAGCCAGTGTGGCATGAACTTTGTTAGATAGTTGGCAAAGCCGACGAGACGCTGCACACCTTTTGCATCAGTAGGATTGGGCATATTGTTGATGGCTTGCACCTTCCCTGGGTCAGGCTTTAACCCCGCAGATGAGAGAATGTGGCCATGGAACTGGACTTCAGCTACCTTGAACTGTAGCTTCTGTAGGCTGAGCTGCAGCTTGACCTCTTGGCAGCGCTCCATAAGGGCCAACAGGTTGCCATGGTACGTCTCTGCCTCTTCGTCTGTCTTACCACAGCCCACGACCAAAATGTCATCAGCGATGGGCTCAATGCCCTTCAGTCCAGCTAGGAGTTCATGTTGCTTGTGTTGATGCACCTCAGGTGCCACCGATACCCCAAACGGTAGCTTGAGCCAGCGCTTTCTTCCCCGGGGGTCCAGAAAGTGGTCATGAAGCTGCTCTCAATGTCCAATTTGCACTGCAGGAATGCATGTCTGGCATCATATCCTACATTCCACAGGTGAGTTGAATACATCACTGTACTTGCTGATCAGCTGCTCTCTGGTCAGGGCCCCGGGTTGATTGTGTTCCACTCTGTGCACATCTGCAGGATTCGTGAAGTGTACGAGCCCTAGGCGTTCACATGTGGAGCCTGATAGGAGAGGAATTTGGTTTGTCTTCACAATCTCAAATGACAATTGGTGTGTCTGCCCCCTCACCCCACACCATGGAGCTCAACAATTCACCAGAGTACAGCTTCAGTCTGGCATTGCTGGGGTGGAGTGGTGTGTTGGGCACCAGTTTAAGCTAGTCCTTGTAGCTCATCACATCGCAGGTGGCATTGCTGTGGCTTGTTATTTAGACGCAGAGTAACAAGCCACTTCTTCCCTTTTGCTTGAACTGCACCAATTGACTCATGCATGTAGACGTCAACATCCCTGTGTCTCTCTGAATCCTCTGAGGAGTTCTCCAACAGCAGAAGCTCATCAGCGAAGGAGGTGGAACGTTGGCTGCCATCCCCGCCATGATCGCCGGCGTCTGCTGTGTGACAGCCTGTCCAACATCCTCGTCAACGTCCTCCTGACTAACTATACTGTATCAGCTAACTAAAACTAGTTCACCAGCTCCAGGCACCATGTGAACACACTCGTTCTCAAGGAAAGCATCATCATGTTAAAATCCACATTTCAACAACTCCTTTTCTGTCTCCCCCAGGTGTACCCAGAGGGAGGAGGGGGAGGAGTAGGGGGAGGAGTAGGAGGAGGAGTGGGAGGAGGAGTAGGGGGAGGAGTTGGGGTGCGTCTCCCTCCCGGCTCCTTCCTGTCCTGCTCCTCAGACAACACCATCCGGCTGTGGAACCTCGATGGCCACAACAGCCTGACCAGGAACATCCTGAGCCATGTAGGAACACACACTCTCTCACACACACACACACACACACACACACACACACACACACACACTCTCACACACACTAAAAGATCCCATCATTCGGTGTAATGTGCTGTCAATCATTTTGCCAGGCATTATTCCACATGATGGAAATCTCATTTTAGAACCAAAGTCTTCTTCGTGTTTTACCATATTTACATCTGCAAATAGATGACCTCTGACCTGTGACCATTTCAGGACCTCCACAAGATCATCTACGTGGATGACAATGTGGCGAGTCTCCTGGATACGGAGAGTGTTGCCGCGGGCAACGTGGAGAAGGCAGGCCCGTCGGGGTCGGAGGGTCAGCCGTCGGACCAGGCAAAAGCAGGCATTAGGACCCTGAGAGTCAGTCCTGATGGGCAGCACCTCGCCTCCGGAGACCGCATGGGAGTCCTGAGGTGGAGGAACACACACACACACACACACACACACATAAAATATAGTGTATACTGAGCTGGCAGCCACAGCCAATTCAATAGATGAGCTCTGGATAGTCACTGAGTCAGTACATTACACATACAGCTAATCCCAGGCTCTGTGTGTGTGTGTGTGTGTCAGGATCCATGATCTGGACAGCATGGAGGAGATCCTGAACGTTCAGGCTCACGACTCTGAGATCCTCTGTCTGGAATACTCCAAACCTGAGACAGGTGAGGAGGGAGGGAGGGAGGGAAGGAGGGATGAGAAAAATAAAATATGTTGTTTCTTGTGTCGTGGAAAATTGCCTGTAAGCACTCAACTCTTGAAATAACACAAAACACTGACAGGTTGAAGTATAAAATATATTGTATACAGTATATTGGAGAGAGGAAGACCTCGTCACAGGTCCCACAGGAAGTCAAGGTCTCTCTATCTCTCTCTCTCTGAAAGTCAACTCACTACAATCTTTATAGTTTCTTTGGAAACAAGGAAGTCTCTCGTGATTGGTTCTCCATGCTAAGATAACATGTTTACCATGGTCCTATAGGCTCTCTCCACATAGCAGTGGTCTGGTCAAGGTCAGATTTATGATTTACTTGTTGTGCAACACTCAGTCACATGTTGGTGGCAACACAGCATCAGTACAACAGAATGATAAATACTAGCATTCTGTACTAATTTACTTTAGCACTTGTCTAGCTGAGCGACAGAATAACTAGATGTTGATGAGTCAGCAGAACCACATCTAGCCTCCGGACTCAGACTCACTGTCCTTCCTCTAGTGACATCACTTCCTGTCGTCTGGTCAGAGCAGCAGCTCTGCCTGCAGGATGCAACATGCAAAATTAACAGTTTTCCCTGCATGACAACAAACTGTCTTCAGTTACTGTGAGATTGATAGAGGGAGGAGTTTATAATAATAACAGTAATAACAATGATAATATTAACAACAATAATAATAATAATAATACAAATCATAATAATAAGAATAATAATACAAATCATAATAATAAGAATAACAATAACAATAAATAACAATAATCCGTTAGTCTCCTGCTGGTCAGTAATGATAATCTCTCCTCCTCTCCTCCTCTCCTCTCCTCCTCTCCTCCTCTCCTCCTCCTCCTCCTCCTCCTCCAGGTCTACAGTTGTTAGCCACAGCGAGTCGTGATCGTCTGATCCATGTGTTGGATGCTGGGAGGGAGTACAGCCTGGTCCAGACTCTGGACGAACACTCCTCCTCCATCACCGCCGTACGATTCGCTGGTGAGTCCAGTCCCCGGGAGACGTCATGGAAACCGATGTGATCAGTGTCCTGCAGGATAACGAAGTCGAGGCATCGCTTCTGTTTTGGTGTCATTATTGTTGGCTTCAGTGGAGAGTTTTAGTGTCCCGCGGTCTGAAGGTGTCTCAGGGCTGACGTTGACTTTTAACCAGCACATTACTTCCTTTTCCTCTTCTTCCTCTTCCTGTCTGTCAGCCAATGAGGGCAAGGTGAGGATGATCAGCTGTGGAGCCGATAAGAGCATCTACTTCCGCACCGCTCAGAAGGTAAAGCCCATTTAATTAACACTTTAATTCCAATTACTATTAAGTAGTGGTAGAGGTAGAGGTAGAGCCACTGAGGGAGAACTGATACTCTGCTAACACAGTATTATTGTGTATTTACAATATTTTGTAACTTTGGTTGGTGTCTTTATTCTGACCGATTGTGGGCGGGGCCAGAGGCTCTGACTGCATCTCTGCAGCTGCAGAGTTTTGAACAGGAAAATCAGTTGCAGTTTTTGTTGCTTTGACTTTCATAGTTTTGTTATTTTAATGAATTAGGAAGCATTAATAGAACTTCTTCTTCTCCTTCTTCTTCTGTCCATCCCGGCAGACGGAGGAGGGGTTGGAGTTCACTCGGACTCACCACATCGCCAGGAAGACCACGCTGTATGACATGGACATTGAACCCACCAGGAAGTACGCTGCTATTGGCTGCCAGGACCGCAGCATCAGGTGAGTTACCTGTTGGCTGGAGGTGTGTGTGTGTGTGTGTGTGTGTGTGTGTGTGTGTGTGTGTGTGTGTGTGCGCATCTCTATGCCTCATGGGTAATCCCGTGTACAGTCATGTTTGGTTAGCTAGCAGGTGGATTAGCATTCAGGTGCTGAACACATGTCCACACCCTGGACTGACTGGTTGTCTACTGATGATGATGATGATGGTGGCGGTGATGATGAGCGGTGCAAAAGCTTTGACTGTTTCATCCCAGCAAGTAGTATATTGTATCTCTGAACTCCTCTCTCCTCCTCCTCCTCCAGGATCTTCAACATCAGTAATGGTAAACAGAAGAAGCTGTATAAAGGCTCCCAAGGCGAGGATGGTACTCTCATTAAGGTAGGTCTTACCAACGTTCTGTTTCCTTGTGTGATGTTGAAGATCTGACCAGAGGAGAGGAAGAGCTGAATAGTTTAGAAAGCTGAGAAGGTTCAGGTCTGATCTGCTCAGCAGCCTCAGTTTGTGATGCTCCTCTGAGATCTTGCTGGTAATACTCCTCTTCCTCCTCTCATCCTGCTTCTCCCATTCCCCATTTCCATTCTCATCCTCCTCTTCCTCCTCCTGTCCTCCTTGTCTCCTCCTCTTCCTCCCCCTCCTCCAGGTCCAGACAGACCCCTCAGGGCTCTATATCGCCACCAGCTGTTCAGATAAGAACATCAGTATATTTGACTTCTACTCTGGGGAGTGTGTGGCCACCATGTATGGACACTCTGGTGAGTTGGTAGTTAGATGAACATTAGCTTTAGCCCTAGTCTAGTTGGAGCTGGAGAAGAGTCAGCTCAGTTAACCTGAACAAACTGGTAGCTAGCTAACTAGCCAGCAGACTAGTTTAGCTGTTAACATGGGACTACTAGCCACTGCTAACGCTAGCTTCTACTAGATACGTGTGTTAATCAGATGTGTTAGCAACAAGACTGATGGTTAGCTGACCAGATACTATGGTTAGAAACGTTTTTGCCAGTTAAGAGCTGTGCACCTCCAATATGGCTGCCAGAGGTGGTGATTTGTCACCTGAAAGCCCTCTATTAACTGTCTGTCTGCCTCTCTGTCTGTTTGTCTACCAGAGATCGTAACAGGGATGAAGTTCACCAACGACTGTAAACACTTCATCACTGTGTCTGGAGACAGGTAGGACTGACCCACACTACTGTATATCATCAGCTGAACTGCATATATGGGCCTGTTTTCATACAACCGCTCCACTGTTTGTGAATGTTTTCCTCAGCCAGAATGTCAAGTAATATGAGGGTTACTACACAAGCCATACCTGTAATGGTTTTAGCGTTAGTTTAAAACACAACAAGCTAGCTATAGAGGTAGAGATTAAAACACAACAAGCTATAGAGGTAGTGGTTCAGTTTTATATTGACAACTAACAGTAGTCCAATAGCTACTGACACACATGGTCCAGGACAACAGACCTCTAACATACTGTGTGTGTGTGTGTGTGTGTGTGTGTGTGTGTGTGTGTGTGTGTGTAGCTGTATCTTTGTGTGGCGTCTCAGTCCTGAGTTGACCATCAGGATGCGACAGCGACTCTCCGACCTCCGACCTCCCAGCAACACACAGAACTCCCAGAATGCACCTCAGCACAAACCTGGCAACCTCAGGTAACACACACACACTTTCCTGGGATAACTGCATAGTTCACAGCTACAGTTGTGTGTGTATATATATATTTTGTGTGTGTGTGTGTGTGTGTGTGTCAGCAGTAGGAGGGAGGTGCACAGCTCTCCTCCTGTTGTCACCATGTCTTCTGATAGCGACAAGGAGGCAGAGGAGGAGGAAGAGGAGGAGCTTGTCTGCTCTTACATGGTCACAGGAGGAGGAAGCCTGGGGGAGGAGACAGGTTGGTTGCTATGGTTACAGAACCCTCTTTCCTACATTTATTTGATGTCTTAAAAACACAAAAAGCATAAATACAATCAGTAAACTCAGACTGGTTTCCAGACTGGTGTTAGCATGGAGCCTCCTATCACTCAACATAGTGGATGCTAAAGTGTTAGCATGGAGTACTGGCCTAAGGCCTTTGGAAAGTAAAGGTACCTGTTTTCCTCCTGTTCTGCAGATACCTCCGATGAGAAGTTCAACTCCCTCGACTCTCAGCACTGCAGAGAGGGCAGAAAGGTCAGTGGGCGTGGCCTAGAATTTGACCTCTGACACCATGTCATCATCTTCCTGCCACTCTGGCCTGTGAACCATCTCATGAAGCAGAAATATTGAATTAGTCTTCTTTCTATTAAGAGGTCAATTCAGGTCACCCAGAGAGACACATCGATCTGTACTGGAGTTGTGTGAACATAAGATGGAAAAATTCATGCAGTGATATTTTCACAATTATAAAATGTTTATATCTGTATTTATTATTTAATCAACTGCTCAATAAATTTGAAGAAAATTATTTTTACCACAAAGTTTCCACCAAGCAGCACTGTACTTTAAGAACATCCTCCCAGAAGGCCACATTGGATTTCCAGGTAGAGAAGAGTATTGTGGCTACCTGACCTGACTCTACCTAATGAAGACCACACTGTTTTGGAACAACCAAGCCACAATTGTAAATGTTAAAAACCATTTGTTGCCATAGCAACCCTCCATATTAATTGAACCTCCCCCTGCAGGAGGTGTCGGCGGGCGGGCGGCCCCCTCGGCGGCGTTGGTCCAGGAGGGGGGACAGCGCTGACGGCGTCCTGATGGTGAAATCCATGTTGGACCTGCGCCTCCTGGACTCCTACTGCCTCAACCAGGAGGAGCAGGAGCAGGAGGAGGAGCCGGTAATGGAGGAGGAGACCGCTTCCTCCTTTTCTGGGTCACGTGTTTCTCTCTCTGTCTCTTTCTTTTTCTTCTTTTCTTTTGTTCTTTCTTTCTTCCTGAATTATAACGTGTAAACATCTGAGGATCAATATTATCAATAAACATCAAAGTTTGTAAAGATTCATCCAAGTTCTTTAACGCAAATAAGATTAGATAAAACCTTTATTGATACAACAGCAAATCGTAATAGGATACAGCAAAGAAAATAGCATAGAAGTGTGTGGGGAATTTAAACATAATACGAAGAAAAGAAGTACATTATGAAAATACACCAAAAATATGCCAAATATGCAGTTAGTGTCAAATTCTAAAAATGTCCCTTTCAAGATACATTCTATATATAACAACATAAACAGGTGCAGGATAAACTCAACCTTCTGCTCCGCCCACCTAGGTGAAGGACCGCCCCCTCGATGCCAGGACCTCCCCCTGCAGCACCAGGAGGAGGGGCCAGGGAGGAGGGGCGGGGCTTTATAGGACCAATCAGGAGTTGGGGAGTAGCGTCAGTCTGCAGGTCACCTCTGCATGGGTGAGACAGACTGTGTGTGTGTGTGTGTGTCTGTGTGTGTGTGTGTGTGTGTGTGTGTGTGTGTGTGTAGCTTCTTGTTCTTACCAATGTTATGTGTATGTGATTCTGTGTGTCCGTCTGTCCAGACTGAGGACAGTGAGGTGAGGACCAATCAGAGGCCAGATTTCATCCTGTTGTCCAGTCAGAGCCCAGACAGGGAGGACCCTGTCCTCTACCCTGACCAATGGGAAGACAGAATCAGCCTGGCTGGAAGGTACCACGGCAGGGCGGAGGAGCGGTGTGGTCTCTGGGTTTGGTTTGGTTTCAGTGGTTTCACAGTTCTCTTTCCCACCAGGGAGTTCCAGGTGAAGGAAGCGTCGCGGGGCCACGGGGACAAACGGAGCCCAGACAGCGGCTGTTCACTGGGATACTCCTCTTCCTCCAGACTGTCCAGCCCAGACAGACCCACTGGAGAGGGTGAGACAGACAGACAGACAGACAGACAGACCGATAAATACACACACACACATAAATACACACACACACACATAAATACACACACACACATAAATACACTCACACATAAATACACACACACACACATAAATACACTCACACATAAATACACACACACATAAATACACACACACATAAATACACTCACACATAAATACACTCACACATAAATACACACTCACACATAAACACCCCCCCGTCATGTCTACCGTGTCTCCTCAGACTTGGAGCCCACAGAGCCGCTCAGCGTGGACGGAAACTCCTCCGAATTGGAGATGGAGGAGGAGGAGGAGGGGGACGAGGAGGGAGGAGGAGGAAGGGGAGGGGGAGGAGTGGGGGAGGTTCGGGGGTCCCAGCCAGTCCCCCAGACCCCCGACCAGGAAGCCTTCCTCAAGCAACACTTTGTGACCCTGGCTGACCTCTCCGGCTCAGGTAGGACCTCAGAGCACTGCTAGTCTCTTAGATCAGTAGATCACCACAGTGGACCCTGGAGAGGCTGATAGAAGTCATAGATTACTCAATGCCCTTTACTCACTGTGTGTGTGTGTGTGTGTGTGTGTGTGTGTGTGAGAACAGGGAGTCCGACCAGATCGTCCCAGAGCTCCAGTGAGAACCTCAGCATCTCCTCCAGGTTCCTCTCCCAGGGTTCTGCTGGAAGGTGAACCCTCTGAACCACCCAGTCATTAATCTGACTCCACTGGGGTCAACAGTAGGATAACCAACAGTCAGGAGTGAGGAGGTCAAGGGTCAGAGGTCAAGCACCCAGACAGTAGATGGAACAAATACTCCTGATCATGGACAAACTCAGTCTGTCTCCCATCAGACAACCTGTTTAATGTTCAGAATATATCATGGGATATCATGGAGTATCATGGTGTATCATGGTGTATCATGGGGTATCATGGAGTATCATGGAGTATCATGGTGTATCATGGGGTATCATGGGGTATCATGGTGTATCATGGAGTATCATGGTGTATCATGGGATATCATGGTGTATCATGGTGTATCATGGGGTATCATGGTGTATCATGGTGTATCATGGTGTATCATGATGTATCATGGGGTATCATGGTGTATCATGATGTATCATGGAGTATCATGGTGTATCATGGAGTATCATGGTGTATCATGGTGTATCATGATGTATCATGGAGTATCATGGTGTATCATGGGATATCATGATGTATCATGGAGTATCATGGTGTATCATGGTGTCTCATGGTGTCTCATGGGATATGGTGTATCATGGTGTATCATGGTATATCATGGAGTATCATGGTGTATCATGGATATCATGATGTATCATGGAGTATCATGGTGTCTCATGGTGTCTCATGGGATATGGTGTATCATGGTGTATCATGGTATATCATGGAGTATCATGGTGTATCATGATGTATCATGGGGTATCATGATGTATCATAGAGTATCATGGTGTATCATGGGATATCATGAGGTATCATGGAGTATCATGATGTATCATGGTGTATCATGGTGTATCATGGAGTATCATGGTGTATTATGGAATATCATGGAGTATCATGGTGTATCATGGGATATCATGATGTATCATGGTGTATCATGGTGTATCATGGGATATCATGATGTATCATGGTGTATCATGATGTATCATGGTGTATCATGGAATATCATGGTGTATCATGATGTATCAGGGAATGTTATGGCGTATCATGGAATATGGTGTATCATGGAATATCATGGAATATCATGGAATATGGTGTATCATGGAACATCATGGTGTATCATGGAATATCATGGTGTATCATGGAGTATCATGGTGTATCATGGTGTATTCCAACCACAGAAAGTCAGGGAATTTGATACATTGTCAGGGATTATCAGGGAATTTTCCAGATGGATAATTTTCCAGGAATCTTTTTTATTAACTGGTTTCACATATTCGTTGCATCAGCTGCATTCAGACCGACTGGAGTGGAAACCAGATGGGAAAACAACATGACGGAAGGAAAAACAGGTTTAGGACAGGTTTAGAGCCTGATTTAGTTATGGAAAGTCATGGAAATGTCATGGAGTAGAGTGTCTGGTAGTCAGTTCACTAGGAGGCAGTAACTCACCAGAAACTGACAAACAGCTTTAAGTTTGTTTTACTGCCTTCCTGTTACTTTATAGAAGATCCTGGAAAACGTGATTAGTCTTCATCCTTTGGTGCTGGCTAACTGTGGCTACATCCCATTACACCAAGTTGGTTTCTCTGCTGTGATGAGATCCTGATGCTTTTAAAGACTTCTTCACTTTGTTTAACTATGTCACATCCTGTCAGGGGTAATTCTACTTCCTGACTGAGTTGTAATTCTGTCCTGGTTTCCTTGTTTTTCTTTCCTTCTACATTTTCATCCATCTATCCCTCCTCTCTTTACCTCTCCTGTCTCCTCTCCTCTCCTCTTCAGCAGGGTTGTGCTTCCATTATCATCTAAAGCCACCAGTGGAGGAGGAGGAGGGGAGATGAAGGTCCGACCGCTGGTCTCTGAGGTCCGGCCTCTTATGGAGCAGAACCAGGACAGGAAGCTGTCATGGAACGAGGACCGAACCCAGAACCAGAACCCCTCACTCCAGGATCAAGTCCAAACCCACAACAAGACCAACCAGGACAGACAAGCTTGGACTCAGAACCAAACACAACCTCTTCAGCTCCAGCACCAGGTCCAGCAGGGTACAGGCCAGCTCCAGAACCCAGGTCAGCTCCAGCACCAGGTCCAGCAGGTTCCGAGCCAGCTCCAGAACTCAGTCCAGCAGATTCCAGGCCAGCTCCAGCCGTCTGAGGTAGAGGAGGTTCCTCCAGAGAGGATCCCCTCAGCCCCCCAGGCCCACCGTCCCTCCCCGCTGAAGAAGAAGGCCCAGGTGGCTGTGGAGTCGAGGAGGAGCCTGGGAGCGACGGCCCGGGCCGCCTCCTCCCACCTCAGCTCCTCCTCCGGACTCCGGAAAGCCCAGTCCGTCCACAGCCTGCTGTCCGACGGAGGTGAGGAGAAACACAGTCTTCTACTTCTACTAGCGCTTTGTAACACTGTAGTGGTAGGTGCTCTATCGATAAATCTACTTTGTATTTTAGACTACGAACAATAGTGATTTAAAGTAAACGCAACAACAAAATGATTTATATTAATATCATGTTAACCACCTGAAACAGATAGTGGCTGTAGATCCATTCTGTTGGTATAACGTCACCTGGAACTTCTAGAGGAACCGTCATGAACACATGAAAAACTTCATGACACCCATCAGCTTGGCTTTCACACTGTTTCAAATAACAATTATAGTCAAAGTTTAGGGAAGTAACGTTATCTGTCTGACCCAGACAGCTCAGTCAGTAGAGCATGAGACTCTCAGTCTTAGGGTTGTGGGTTCAATCCCCACATAGTGTTAACTATCACCTCTTTTCATTTCACTGCACACCCTGTGTGTGTATGTGACAAATAAAGTTCTTCAATCTTGAATCTATCATGTATCAGTCATGCTAATGCCTTATGACTTAGTTACCAGTCTTGCTAGCTAGATCAAGACAGATCCTTGACTCTTCTTCTGCGTTGCTAAGCAACCAAAGCAGGAGGTGGTGTTGTGTATCCACATCAACCATTCAGACATTTCTTTCTCTAAAGCTGAACCGATCTGAGCAGACGGACTAATCGCCGTCTGTCCATAGTCGTTTGTTTTTCTGGTAACTTTTGTTTTTTCTCCTTGATCTTTGGAAGTCCATGAAATTATTTCTTCTCCACCGTTTACCTGCCTTATTGGAACCGCCGACCACACATCATAAATTGTGATTGTTGACAGCAGGACCAGGCAGTGGTGGTCTGTCTCCCACCGCTACCGCTAGGGGGCGCCAGAATGCTTCTGCTACGCCCCTATTGGTCATTCATTGGTCAAACTTCACCGGTCTCCAGTGGAGTCCAAACTGACGACCATCACAAAAACACACAGCGTGAATGTGACTTGATGAGTGCAACTGTGGAATGTGATGTGAATATCTCACTCACCTGTCTGTCTCTCTCCCTGTCTCTCTCTCTGTCTCTCTCTCTGTACCCCCCCATCCATAGTAGACTCTCAGCCGGCCTCTCGTCCGTCTAGGGAGGTCACCCCCCAGCTCCTCCTCCCTCCCCAGCGCCCCACCACCCTCCCCTCCTCTCCTAGACGCCCCCTCCCCACAGCCCCTCCCCCTCAGCGTCCCAGTCCCGCTTCCCCCAGATCCCCCCAGGAACCCCCGAGCGTTTCCATGGCAACTGCTGCATCCTCTGCCGTCACAACACCACGGAAGTCGCTGTCATCGCCGTCGCCGTGGCCACCGCGCTCCTACATGAGTCCCACCGCCAGCTCCATGGCCAAGATGTCGCGCTCCGTCTCCGTGGGCGACGGCCTCAATATCCCTGAATGCGCTGAGGATCCCAGCCGCAGGGCATCGGCTGCTGATACGACATCATCATCGTCATCATCAACAGTAACCTCCTCCTCTCAGGTCAAAGAGTCACCAGTTAACGACACAGGAGGAGGTACCGCCAACCCCCCTGCGCCTCCTGTGGCAGTGGTACCTTCCAATGTGGCTCTGGCCACACCCCCCCACGCTGCCGTCAGCACAGTCGTTGTCTCCTCCAGCATCTCCTCTGGTGTCTCCTCCTCTTCCTCCTCCTCCTCTGGTGGTAAAAACGGTAACCCAACAGCACCTCCTCCCAGGGGTCTCCAGGCCAGGCTGACTGGCAGCAGCAGGCCCCTCCCTGACAAACTGTCCCTTGCCTCCTTCTCCCCCTCCACCAAGACCACCTCCTCCTCCCCCTCCCCTCGGCCTCCCCCTGTCACCGTCTGCCCCCTGAACCCCCCCTCAGCTCAGCCTCTCAGTAACACAGTTGACCCCAAGGCCCGAGCTCAGAGCTCCGCCACAGAGCACTGGGTGGGTCCCACCATGGAGCTGCATGTCCAGGCCCAGCAGGAGGAGGGCCCCCTGGCGGAGGAGAGGCCAGTGGTGGAGCAAGATGAGACTCCATCCAACAACAGTGGCCCGGAGCAGAGGGAGGACTCAGGTTCGCTCTGTCAGCTCCCTCTCCTTCATCATCCTCCTCTTCTTCATCCCTTCATCTTGTCGTTTCTGCGTCTGGGTTTTGGTCTGTTCCACGCCGCAGGGCTCTGGCCTCCCATCTCCTCCCCACCTTCATCCTCCTCTTCGTCACTGCACTCCTCTTCCTTCCTCTCTCCGTCTATTACCCATTACCTGCTGACGGGTGAGGCATGCTGCTCTTCGTCCTGCCTCTCTGTTGTTGCTTCTCTTCCTCTATGGATTGGTTTTCTGTTCCTACTGTTTTATTTCTTTCTCTCTTTTCTCTCCTCCACTCCTCCTCCATGTTGTCACTGTTCAGTCCAAACATCAGCACCACCTGATCACGTTTACTTCTTTTTTATTTCTTCTGCTCCCTTATAGTATTTATTGGTTTTCAAAATGTTCTGCTACTTCTTTTGTTTCATGGTTATTTATCCCTCATGGCGTCTTCACTACTAGACTAGTTACTAGATGAAATAGTTTTAATGGTTTAACAGACACGCCATCTGTACATGTCTGTAGCGTGTAGCGCTGGTTGGGCTTCTGTGTGTTCTGTTCGTCCAATGAAAGAGGAGACTGACTTTAGCCATGGAGCCAGAGGAGCCAATCAGCTGCCTATGTAGAATTAAACCCGCCTCCTCTTTGTTGTGATTTGTGATTGGTCGGCCCAGGTGATGTCGTCTACTCGAAGCATGTGATCCGTTCTGCCTCAACAGGAGCACAAAGCCACACAATGACTCTGATGGAAAAGGGGAATACTCGATAACATACTGATTTAACATTATATATGAGATGGAGGTGCAGGAGAGATGGAGGTGCAGGAGAGATGGAGGTGCAGGAGAGATGGAGGTGAAGGAGAGATGGAGGTGCAGGAGAGATGGAGGTGATGGAGAGATGGAGGTGCAGGAGAGATGGAGGAGAAGGACAGTAGAAGCTTGAAGTCAGGAGTTAAACCAGGAGGTGTAACATGTTGTGAAGCTCCTGATGTTCTGAGATCTTACTTGAACTCAGATGAACTTCCTCAGTGTCGTTGTCACCTGAGTGGAAGTGATGCTGGTAGAGTGACCTCAGCCTGTGCTCCTCTCTCTCCAGACCCGGTGAGCGTGGCGGCATGCCGAGCGCTGACCAGCGAGCTGCAGAGCTGCTTCCAGAAGGCAACTCACTTCTACAGGATGGTGAGTCGACTGATCCGTGGGCCAATCAGACGCCAGTATATTAAAACACAGCTGCTATCACCTGTAGGAGGCTCCATACAGCCTGGAACAGAATCACATGTAACCACACCAGGATCTCGTCACTCAAACAACTTGAGATGAAACTGATTGATTGATTGATGTATTGATTATAGTATTACAACATCAGTTTTCATTGATTCCCTGACTAAATGTCATGAAAACAAAAACCAACAAAACAACGTTTTTAGTTAATTCATGCAGTAGAATAAATCCTTCATTGCTACGGAGTCTGACAGGAAGGAGCTTCCCTCAGGAAGCAACACAGTCAGCTGATTCTTTTGTTTGATTCTGTTTGACTCCGCCCCCACAGGTGAACAGCGTCCCTGCCGTTGACTCCGCCCCAGAGCAGCGAGAGATGGCCAACCTCCTATCAGAGTCCTTCGATGCCATGAGGGTGGAGCTAAACTCCCTGCCTCTCACCAGATTGGACGGCAGCACTTCAACGACAAGATCCCCCGGCCCACCGTGCATGCTGGGAAGTGGCGGTAGCGCAGGAGGGGAGGCGGTGATGGGAGGAGCAGGGGAGGAGAGGACCCTGGCGCTCCTGGAGCAATACTCCCAGCTCCTCCTGCAGGCTGTGGAGAAGAGGCTGGATCACAGACTCTCCTAGATCCTCCTCTCCTCCTCCTCCTCTTCCTCTTCCTCCTCCTCCTCCTGTTCCTCTTCCTCCTCCTCTTCCTCGTCCTTGCAGATGAAGGATCTCAAGCCATTTGATTTTATTGATTCTGTCTATGCGAGGACGTTCTTGTCTTGGTGGATTTCATGTTTTTTTAAGACAAGAACATTAAAGGTTCAGCGGTGAAGTTGTTTTTTAAGTGGTTTCTTCACCTGGGCCCTGATGGTCCTGAATGTTCTTCATCCCCACCAGATGAAGATGAAGGTGAAGGATCTCTTTCTGACTTCCCAACAGGATATGAAGTCTTCTCTTTCTGGATTCCTCTTGTTGTTATGAGCAATATCAGCTTTGGTCAGGTTTGGGCTGACGGTGGACTTTAATCACTGTTTGGGTGAATTTGAGCTCTGCTGTCACCTGCCAGGCAGAACCAGCTTCCTGTTGGCGGCGGTGGCGGCATCTTCTCAGCTGAACCTTCTGAACACTAAAACCAGTTTCGACAGAGAAGATCCGAGAGACTCTGAGCAGACCTGCAGACTGAACCGATCTCTCTCCAGTCTTAACGAACCAACTGACGCTCAGCGTTGCTTCTTCCTCTTTACTTGAGTTCCTACGTTGTGTGAGAGCGTCCGTACAGTGTGTATACGCAGTGTGTATATGGTGACGTATTTATTTGAGTCGTGAGCTGTTACTTTGAGAGACTACTGACGACGGCGTCCGGTTGTCCTGCTGTGTCTTCAGTCTGACGTCGGCTTGAAGGATAAAAACCTTGTTTCCCCAGAAGACACCCGACAGGCCGACCGCCACGCGGCGCGATGAGAACCGCTTTGGGTTCCTGGGGTCAAAGAAATGAATGTCATTCTGAAATCAAATAAATAAATAAGGTTTATTAGGATTCCACACAACAGCAGCATCTGTTTTACCAGGTGACCTGTTTTACCAGGTGACCTGTTTTCTTAAAGGTCAAAGTTCAGTTTGAAATGTTTTCTAAAGTTTTGTTTTGTTTTTCTCTGACATCTAGAAGATTGGTCAGATTCTTGTCCTGTTGATGGTAAAGGGGCTACTAACCTAACTAACTAACTAACTGACTGTACTAGTGGTCTTTAAAGAGACAGTGAACTAGTGCCTTAATGCAACATGCTGACAGTTCGCTAGTCGACATTGGAGTCGTGATGAACTGAATTCCTGCTTTCATTCCTCAACACTTCGATGTAATTCAAACAATCACAAAGTCATTCCTTTCATATTTGTCTCGTTTGAGGACGAAGTTGAAGAAAGAGGCTGTGATGATCATGAATGGACAGTTCAGCACGTCTGATTTTCACCTGCTGTCTTCTATCTGTTGAAAAGCTTCAGGTCTGAAGTCCATTAAAGGTCTGATCATCTGGTTCTGTGTGAAGCCTCCAAGTGAAGGGGAAGGAAAATAATGACATTGTTAAATACTGAGATGTTTTCATGAGGACGGTAGTTAACTAGTTAAGGAGACTAGTTATTAATGACTGGTTTCAAACACTAAGGTCTTTGTTCCCCAGATCAGAATGAGGAGGAAGGGTGTTTTATTGTTAGCCTGGCAGGAACATGACCAGACCAGAACCACCAGTGAACCAGAGTGAAGCTGGTCAGATGATGCAGACAGCAGGGAGAACCTAGATCAGATCTGAGATCAGATCTGAGATCAGATCAGAGATCAGATCAGAGAACGCTCCAGCGGTCTGGTGGATCTGGATCAGTCTTCCTGATGAAGCGGCTGCTTGCTTTGCTTCCCTGTTCCAGGTCTTTTTGTGTAACTTGATCTGGGTACTTTTCTTAATGAAGAAGATGAAACTCAATCAGCTGGTGTTGGTTTGGTGTTCAGACAGCCAACATGTCTTCCTTACTGAAGGACCTGGTTTCTCTTCTCTAGCATCTTAATGCTTTTAGTACTTAAAGGGTTTTGGGAAACACTGCACTGCACTGCATGAGGACAGAGTTGTATGCATGAAGGATGGGGGTGCAGGGCCCCTGGCGCCCCCTCTGGTCAATATGTAGGTTTGCATGGTTTGTTTGGAACCTGTTTGCGTTTTCCAATCAGTCGGAATTCAAACTTGATTGGTTGAAAGATGAATTACAAACTCCACGAGGTTCGTCTGTTAGAAACTTAGTTTACTAGTACTTGAAAACTGGCGGTAGAAAAGCTCAGTTGAATTTAAACTTCACTTCACTTTGTGTTGGCTTGACAGGATTGAGTGTGGTTTCCATGGTTACGGGGAAGACGCCGCCATGTTGAAAAAGTGACGTTTTAGTTTTAGTCTACTGCCACACGTTAGCCATTAATTTTGCTCCTCCAACATCGGCGTCACTTGTAACCATGGTAACCGGTGTGCTAACGTGCAGACAGCGGTGTTGTACTGAGATCAGTTTATATCACTGTTGTTGAGCAAAGGTCAAAGGTCATGGAACTCACCCGACACATAAAGGACCGTCTTTTAATTCAAGTCAGTAAAAGACCAAAATCTCAGTTCTGTCATTTTTATTTTTTTTGTGCAACAACAGTGATCTGGTCTCTGTCTGTCTGTCTGCCTACCTGTCTGCCTGTCTGTCTGTCAACCTTCAGGTTTTATCCTCAGTGTTTTTTACAGTGGCTCCTCTGGTCTTCACAGAGAATAAAACTCATATTTATTACAGTCGCCTGGTCTTGAGTCTCTTTGTTTTTATGTCCACGCCTACACCCAACACCCTCCTACACCCCCCATCCTCCTACACCCCAACACCCTCCTTCACCTCATCACCCTCCTTCACCCCACCACCCTCCTACACCTCAACACCTTCCTACACCCCAACACCCTCCTACACCCCACCACCCTCCTACACCTCAACACCCATTCACCCCACCACCCTCCTACATCTCAACACCCTCATTCACCCCACCACCCTCCTACACCTCAACACCCTCCTTCACCCCACCACCCTTCTACATCTCAACACCCTCCTTCACCCCACCCTCCTACACCTCAACACCCTCCTTCACCCCACCACCCTCCTACACCTCAACACCCTCCTACACCCCACCACCCTCCTACATCCCAGTTCTGCTTGTTAAACTGGAAATTCAATATTTAAACCTGTAAACTTGTTTTCTTGTGTTTGTAGAGTAGAGATGTGAGAGCCATCTGGTGGATTCTGGTAACTAACAGATCAAATAGAACAATAACTAGATATTAGTATTGTGTTGTTGTTGAAGCTCCACGTCTTAAGACAGAGACTCAAAAGGCCGTTGTTTCTTTCATAGTTCGATAGTTTATTGATGAAGCTGCGTCAGAGCTCCCTCCAGCCTCACAGAGGGAAGAGCAGGAAGCCGGAGAAGATGCTGAAGTTCCGGGAGTCGTCGTAGAGCCGGTAGCTGGCCGGCAGGCTGAGGTGGACGGTATCGCCCTGCTCCAGGTCCAGACCGACTCCGCCGGACGTGGTGGCGTAGCCGCCGTGGTCATTGAGGTCCAGGCTGAAGACGACCCGCCGGCTGTTCCTGTACAGGTACAAGCCCATGTAGCCCTTCAGGTAGTCAGTCGCCGTGAAGCTGAAGTAGTAGACGCCTCGGAGCGGAGCGGTGAAGACGCCTACAGCACGAGACCGGACGTTTTAATATTATTATATATTATTTAATATTGTATTATATTATTTAATATATTAATTATATTATATTATTTTATATTCTACATTTAGGATTTAGATTCATTTATTACTTCTCTGGAATCTAAATCGGAGCCGAGCAACACAGAACAATAAAGATACTGTAGAAACACAGAGGGGACATTATACTACTACTACTGCTAATACTACTACTAATACCACTACTAGT
Organism: Hoplostethus atlanticus; assembly: GCA_034670405.1. NCBI lineage: Eukaryota > Metazoa > Chordata > Actinopteri > Trachichthyiformes > Trachichthyidae > Hoplostethus > Hoplostethus atlanticus. Next base: position 168,508 of record JAXDDX010000193.1, read on the forward strand.
ATTACTACTACTAACACTACCTGGTCTGGTTACCTGTGGTCTGTTACCTGTGGTCTGTTACCTGTGGTCTGTTACTGGTCTGTTACCTGTGGTCTGGTTGTAGGCCTGGCCGATGTTGGTGATGGTTTTAGAGAAGACCAGAATCGTCTCATCATCCAGCGGTCCGACTGGTCCAGAATCAGTCAGACCAGCAGAGAACGCCACCTTCACTTTGTCTGAGAGCAAAGCAGAGGACAGACTGTTACACCGTCAGACCCTCCGGAGCAGCGAGCCGAGGGTTAAATCCAAACGCACCCAAACCTCCTTTAGCTTTAGAAACCCTGTGATAAAACTGTATTTCTGTCACTTACAATAGTTTCCATTGGTTGAGAAACATAATGAACACTGGAATGAGGCCACTGCAAAGTAAGGAGCTAACCAAGAAGTTAACCAAGACCACCCACTGGTTTGCTAGCGGCTAGGTGGCTAGCATGATTCTCCATAGACAGAGGGGATGTGTCTTATATGAACTAAACCAAGTAATAGATTGTGTCCAAACCACCTGGCAGCAACCACTAGATGAACACAGTTCTGGAAGGTAATCAATGAAAAAACATCACCTCGTTCCAGACCTCGAACCAGACCCACCTGAGGTCCCAGCCCCGAGTCGATCCAGCACCTCCTCCAGTCTGCTCTTCAAGGCTGAAGTTCAGATCAGACCTCTATTAATATTATATTATTAATAATATATTGTTAATATATTATACTATTATTATATTGATAATAATTTCTGTCTGTTTCTACTGAACTGATCATTTCATCACTGATACATCTGATTGATTTAGTGTTTAGATCATGTAGCTTGTTAGCTAGCTAACCATAGCATCTGGTCAGCTAACCATCACTGTCTTGTTAACACATCTGGTTAGCACACTAGCTAACGTAGCTAGTAGAAGCTAGCGTTAGCAGTGGCTAGTAGTCCCATGTTAACAGTAACTAAACTAGCCTGCTGGCTAGTTAGCTAGCTAACGTATCTAGTAGAAGCTAGCGTTAGCAGTGGCTAGTAGTCCCATGTTAACAGTAACTAACTGCTGGCTAGTTAGCTAGCTACCAGTTTGTTCAGGTTAACTAGCTGACTCTTCTCCAGCTCCAACTCAGAGTGTTTTGGAGTAGAGTCTAGGGCTAAAGACAAGACAGTTTACTGAGTCACAGTAACCTACATTTGGAGACAAATCTACCTGATCACACTGATCACTTTTACTGAGAACGTTACTGGATGATCTACAGACACACCACAACAACCTGGTTCAGACGGTCAACTGGTTCTACTGACACATTACTAACTAACAGACTGATCCTGGATCAGATGGTTGAACCAGCCGTATCCATAATGTTATATTTCATGTATATCGTCACCTGAGGTCTCGTTCTGCAGCGTCGCCACCCGACTCTCACCGACATTCATTCTTGTCTCTAAAACTAAACACAAATCTTTTGTTCATCTTTATCTCCTCAGTAACTTCAGGTTATTTTTCATCACATTATGATGGACAGTTTCTGTTTCTCCTTGGTTCATCAGCATGTTTAGAATTGAATTGCTAACAGCTAGCCTCAATCTGACTGAGACTGACTGTACTTCTATTCATCTACTATGTGTGAGACAGATCCTGTATGTAATGTAATATCTTATCAGACAGATTCTGGTCTCCTGTGGTCTTCGTCTCGCTAGCTGCCACTCCAAATAATATGAAATAATATGAAACTACAAAACCTGAATGATAACCATAGTTGAATATCTCATTTAAAAGAATCATAGTCAGGGTTCCTTTGCTTCTGTGCTACTCAAACCCCAGGACTTCAACAGGACCTCCAGCAGCATCTCCAGGACCAGGATCCATCAGAGTCTCTGTTCCAGGTCTTATTTCTGCTCCAACTATCTCTTAGGACCGAAACTATCAGGACATTTCTGATCTGAAGTGGATCAACAAGCAGCCAAGCTGGAACATTCAACACTTCACTGGTTGGATCAGCAACATGTTTACATCATGTTTATAAAACTATACGACCATGTTGCATTTCCCAGACCTTCTCCAGGCCTGGAAAACATTCCATGACTTTTCCAGGTTTTCCATGACTGTAGGAACCCTGTATATAGGGTCTTGTTTTTTCCGGCACTTTATCGGTACATTAGATTTGATGATAATGATCGCTGTGAGGAAACAGAATGGGATCCCGACACGATCAAAACAAATAGAAAGTAAAGAAGATATTTCAACAGAACATTGAGAATAACTCATCATATAAATAAGGACATTTCTTCATGGATCATTAACGTACCCGTCTTGTCTTTGATCATCTCTTCCAGCTGCTTCTCATTGCTGCTCAGTTTGATCAACAGAGCTGAGAGGAAGTTTCATCATCAGTTTGATTGATAAATACACAGTAATACTATGAGAGTAATCTGGTAGTATAACCAGTTCCTACTTTCTAAAATGTTATCACAGTAAATGTTTCCACAGTATTGTTGTGTAGTACTTCCACATACATTGGATCTTCAGGTATTTCTTGTATTTCATTCCTACATCCTGTCACCTGTATTCTGCGTCTTCAGCTCCTCCATCTGTCTCTCGCTGTCGCTCAGTCTGCTCTGGAAAGCTGGAAAATGAAGGGAAAGAAAATAAAACCAAATGAAACCAGCTAGCATGTGATGTAGTTCTACCGTGTGCTATCAAGCTGGGCTGAGCAGCTTCGTCCCATCACAGATGTTTAGTTGAATTCAACAGGAAGTTCTGGTGTCCCAGGACCACTGCAGCGCTAACAACACCTCACCAGGTCATCAGTCTCAACACCAACAGATCCTTCTGGCTTGAAGCAGGCTCTGTGTCTGTCAGCCTCTACCAGCCTGTCAGCCTCTACCAGCCTCCACCAGCCTGTCAGACTCTACCAACCTCTACCAGCCTGTCAACCTCTACCAGCCTCTACCAGCCTGTCAACCTCTACCAACCTCTACCAGCCTGTCAGACTCTACCAGCCTGTCAACCTCTACCAGCCTCTACCAGCCTGTCAGACTCTACCAACCTCTACCAGCCTGTCAGACTCTACCAGCCTGTCAACCTCTACCAGCCTCTACCAGCCTGTCAACCTCTACCAGCCTCTACCAGCCTGTCAGCCTCTACCAGCCTCTACCAGCCTGTCAACCTCTACCAACCTGTCAGCATCTACCAGCCTCTACCAGCCTCTACTCTGCATTCTTTTGTGTCCACCGGGTCGATTTGGAGGGAAATCTGCTGGATTGCTTTACAGCACAAAACAGGAAGAGGGCGCTGTTCTTCCAGCGCTAACGGAGCTAAAGATAAAGAGTTTCTGGAGACGGCAGATGGAGGAAGGAGAGAAAGATGTTGATCCTGGAACTGGGTTCTACAGGTCAGCATGTATAGGACTACAGGGTTAGAAGATGTGGACTGAAATGATCTGGACATCTCGACACAACGTTCATCTTTGGTCCATTCTGAGTGAATGAAGATGAACTTTGTCTAGATTGTTTCGTAGTGAATCACACCGCCCTCGTTTACCGTCAGTCTGGTTCCTGTTGGCCGTCGCTCCAGCTGCCAGTGTGGACACTTCAGCTGCCCGGGCTGAAATATTAACAATAATAACCAATATATCTATGCTTATATAGCTGTTAGCATAGCATTTCTCTTAAAATGAACAAAACATTTGACCCAACAATCAACTTTAATAAAGGGACTTTGAGTTGAACCACTTTAAGTGTGACTCGCCTTCGTTTTGCCTCTTCAGCTCGTCCAGTTGGTTTTCTCGGAGGCGGAGCCGGGCCTCCAGGGCTGACAGATCACAACCCATTCAGTAACTCAACAACTTATTCCAGTGTAATAATACTGTACTAACATTAGGTTCAGTATTAAACTAGGCAGTCATAGGAATTATTAGGAACAGATAATGATGAATGAAGATGTAATCAGTGTATTGATCGCTGCCTCACCGGCGTTCCAGGTCTCGCTAGCGTCCACTCTGGAGCTCAGGCCTGACAGCCTGGAGGCCTGGGCTGCAGGGAGGAGACCGGAGGCAGCAGCATCACACCGTCATGTACAGATTTGTTTTTTAAATATTATTTCCATGGTGAGAAACCAGCAGCCTCATGCTGCTAACTGTTAGTCAGTGCCTGGTTAGTTAGTCTCTCCAGGTAACCAGCCATCATCCTGTCCTGGTCTACTCTCTAGTGTGTCTGAGGATGATGTTAGTTAACCAGTTTCCTCCATTCATTTAGTTGTGTTGGTCCCAGCTGTACAATAATAAATACAATCAAATTCATCAGGCCTTTTTGCTCAGCCAAACTGACCCCAGATCTACTGAACCCTCAAGAGGAAACAGTGGCGGCCCCCGGCCCGGCCCCCAGGAAATAGGAAAGGAAATAAGGGAATAAAGCACTGATCTTAAGTAGGGTTTGATCAATATTAGTATCAGGCCAACATTGGTCTTTTATTAAAATGGATCTGGTCCAGTCTGATATAATGGATATGATACAGTTTGATTGATTACATATTGATTGTAGAATTGATCAATACTACACTGGTTCTGAACCTGATCTGATTCTAATGAGACATTTTGATCAGATTTGATGTATGAATGAATGTTTTATTATTATTAATCTATTAATACTAATTAATACTATTAGTAGTATTATTAGTAGTATTTTACTGTTTTAAGACAGGAAGAAGATCAGGTGTTAGTTGGTACATTTTTATATTTACCTGTATTTTCTTTACTCAGCTCCTTCAGGTGATGCTCGCTGGTGTTCACTTTCGCCGCCAAATCTGACAGAAGGGTTGAAATCACTTTGACTGTCAATCCCGATCAATAATCTAGTAATCGATCTAGTAATCTAGACGTCTAAACGCTCCCTGTTACCGAACCTTAACTGTAACCCTGCAGGCTATCCTCAGACCTCAGTCCATGCCCCCTACACATCATCAGGCCACGCCCCCTACACATTTATACCATCTATCATACAGCAGAATCACTTCATTCACAAAATACAAGACAGAGAGAATTGTGAGAATTGTGTAGTAACATGTAAAAGTACACAACAATACTACTTGATGTAGTTAGTGCTTAATGAAAATCTTCATATACTACAGTAAACAGACAGACAGTACACTGACTATCCTTATCAATGTACATTTTGACCTCTGACCCTGTATGTCACTATGACCAGCATAACTCCAGCAGAGACAGTCACCTGCATCTTCTCTCCTCAGCTCGTCCATCTGGGTCTCAGTGGCGTTCAGTCTGGTTTTCAGGACCGACAGCTCAGCTTCATGGACAGAAATCAAAAATATATGTGACCTTTACTTTAATAAGTTACACACTAATAAATAGAGATTCAAGGGCTCACCCCAGGGTTCCTCACTAGAAAAGATTCCTGAAGACCCTCATGTATTTGAGGTTTCTAGAAGTACTGTCAAGGTTCATGAACCCTTTTTAGGGGTTCCTCAAGAAACCTTCTGGGGTCTCCTGTTGTTGCAGTTTGAAGAACCCCAACTGGCCCCACAAGTTCTTTTACTTTTTAGCGAGTATGAACCAAACAGAATGATAATCAGTGGACTCAAACCAACCTTTAAGATTAGGTTATTATTAAATCATAGTTCATAGATCAGGAAATGATCAACCCATGTCTAACAGTTCATTAGTTTACCTGTATTCTCTGTCTTCAGCTCCTCCACCTTCAGCTCACCTGAAGTCAGTCTTCGCTCCATGGCTGCAGAATAAATGATTTATAACTTTTATCCAAATAATCCAGAGGTCCTCCAATCCGGGCCTTGGGGTCCAGAGTACCGCTGGTCTTCTATTCTGCCAGGTAGTTTCCATTCTAGCTGTCTAATCAGGGATTGATGAAGACCTGATGCCAGGTGACTGCAGTTAACTTCCTGGTAGGAGAGAAAACCAGCAGCACTCTGGACCCCAAACTAGAAATAGAAGATCTGCTGTTTGAACTCTTCACCAAAGATGTTAAGATTGACTGATTCTGGACTGACACAAACTGATTCTCATCAATGATCAACTAAATATCTAATATATGAATGTGAATCCTGGACTCCATGAAGGAAAGTTTAATGGATAAAACTGAAACGATATCATTATAATGATATATTAATAAACCTATCAGACTAACATAGTAGTACAGTAGCTACTGACACATGCTCCAAGACAACAGACCTACCATCTAGTACCAGAGGACAGTGCATTGTGGATAACAGTCTTCATATCAATGTAACGCTGCTCAGTGGGATGAGGTGGTTTGGATGGAGATGCGTGTGATATGTTCTGATACATCTGATTGATTTAGTGTTTAGATCATGTAGCTTGTTAGCTAGCTAACCATCGTATCTGGTCAGCTAACCATCACTGTCTTGTTGTTAACACATCTGATTAGCACACTAGCTAACGTATCTAGTAGACGCTAGCGTTAGCAGTGGCTAGTAGTCCCATGTTAACAGTAACTAAACTAGCCTGCTGGCTAGTTAGCTAGCTACCAGTTAGTTCAGGTGAACTAGCTGACTCTTCTCCAGCTCCAACTCAGAGTGTTTTGGAGTAGAGACTAGGGCTAAAGACAAGACAGTTTACTGAGTCACAGTAACCTACATTTGGAGACAAATCTACCTGATCACACTGATCACTTTTACTGAGAACGTTACTGGATGATCTACAGACACACCACAACAACCTGGTTCAGACAGTCAACTGGTTCTACTGACACATTACTAACTAACAGACTGATCCTGGATCAGATGGTTGGTAGCAGGCTGGTGATGCAACACTAACACCTCTATATATTTTCGTACAGTGTCCTCAGTGCCTTGCTCAGCGCTACCTGTATTCTTCTTCTTCAGGTCCTCCAGCTGGGGGTCAGTGGAGCTCCTGCTCTGCAGCTCTGCAAGAGATGAAACCAAGAACAGACTTTTAATTCTTAATGACAGTGAAACATGAAACACACACACACGCACACACAGGCTGTATATCTTAAAGTTTGTCATACTGTATGGTCGTCCTGTTTGCTCGGTATTTATTTTTCCTACTCTTTGCTAATCAAATTCCAGGACTTTTCCAAAGCGTTAAAATTTCCATTCCAATCTTCGTCAGCCTCAGACCCAAACGACAGGTTAAGTCACCGTTGCTCATTTAAACATCTTCTTCATGTTTCCATCATGAGATTTTAGTGATCACAGGAGCAGCAGACAGACCTGCATTCTTCTGCAGATCCTCCACCAGGTTCTCCACCAGGTTCTCCACCAGGTTCTCCACCAGGTTCTCCACCAGGTTCTCCACCAGGTTCTCCACCAGGTTCTCCAGGGCCGACAGCTTCTCTTGCAGGGCCGAGGTGTTGGAGCTGCAGATCACTGAGGGAAGACGTTAAAGATGTCAGATCTCAAATCTCAATTTCACCCTGAAACAAAGTTGGTGTCAATGTAAAGATGAACGCTCTTATTATGGTGAAGTATCCTGGAGGAGAACAGAACAGGGATGGATAAACGTCTGTCTTACCTGCGTCCTCCGTCTGTCTGTCCTCCAGAGCCGACAGCTCGGCTGACAGCTCGGACATTTTAGCTGAAACCAAAAAGAAATGAATTTACCATTTACTCACATTTGAAACAGTCACTCCTGTCTGGATGGTAAATTATATCTAGGAGGAACAGAATCACTCCAAGACGATATACAGTAGGGGAGACCGGGGCACTGCGGGACAGATTCCATTGGTGAAACATGCTGTCAATCATTCACAGGCGGTCCTAGCTTGCATGTTTCACCAATGGAAATGTTCTATTTTTATTCTGGCCCACAAATTACCCCGGTTTCCCCTAAATCCAATTTTAGGAAAAAAAAGTGAAAAAAGTGAAAACAAAACGTTTCCTGAAATTGATCATTCAATATTTGAATATTGGTGATTTCTCTCTTGGAAATTTCACAATTTTGTTGGCAAAAGTCTTAAATAGTCAAGTCTTAAATAGTCAAGTCCATCAGACGTCGGACTCGGAGGTGACTGGTCCACCAAAGTAAAAATATCCAAATATCCTGAATCATTCAACATGGTTTGAATTTCTAGTTGTTCACTAACTAACTGATCAACTGTTTCGATTCTATCAGAAAAGGAAGAGGAAGAACGACATCCTGATCCAACCGTCTGCAGGTTTTCACTCCAACCAACCACGCTGGTTAACGCTTTCAACCAGAGAGGAGGACTAGTTAGTGAGATGAGCTGTAGTGACTAGTTTTAATGGAACCATGCAGACTGTTGGGTGTTTCCTGTCTGAGCTGAATACTAACACTAAACATGCTGCGTTCACAGCCAGCATGTTCTGGTGGGTTTATTAACCTCTTTAGCTGGTTGGTCTCCAGGTGAGAACAACAACATTCACCAGATAACCGACGAGACGCCTGAAAACGTCTCAGTCCTCTAACAAGAGAACACAAGGCATTATGGGTAGAAGGAGACTTGGTCAGTCTGGACTGATGCTCATGTTCAGATGTTTCTTCATGTGTTCTTAACTGGTATGAACACCAGAGAAGAGCAGACAAGTCCATCATGGTAGATCAAGTTACAGACTGGAACCAGGTTGGTCTGGATACTAATACTCTTCCTCTCTGGTTCAGACCAGAGGAAACCAGCTGGAGGATCTCAGTAGGTCCACCAGACTCCATTGAAGGGAATGGAGTAAAGCTGATCTCAGTTCAGTTTGCTCATCAGTTCAGTCACCTTGGTTCCCTTTGCTCAGCTCCTCCAGTCTCTCCAGCAGTGACACATCAGTTTGGGATGAGCTGTTGTTCTGTGGAAACGCTGGAAAACGTTTTAAATCAAGTTCAGCTTCATCCTGTTCATTAATTCAATTTATGCAAATATTTTCTTGCATTTACATTTCACATTTTATGGATTTATCTGATGCTGTTAACCTGTCAACCTGTTAACCTGTCAACTGTTGACTAGTGATTCTTTAATGTTAATATTATATATATATATTAACAGTAGTACTTCATTATTTCTGCCACTAGGATGATTATTAAATCTCATTCATTCTTCACTCTGCAGCTTAAAGGTGAATATAATAATATAATAATATAATAATATAATATAACATCATAATATAAAATATTATAATATAATAATAATATAATATAACATCATAATATAAAATAAAGTTTATTTATGACACTTTTCATTAGAAGTAAATGTTAATGTGCTACAGGAAGCAGATGTTTATATCTGACCTGAGGTCTGTCTCCTCAGCTCCTCCATCAGACTCTCGCTGTTGCACATCCTGGCCGCCAGGACTGGAAACCAGCAGAGGAAAGACTAGTTAGACTAGACAGACTAGTTAGACCAGTTAGAATTGGTTAGATCAGTTAGACTAGTTAGAACTGGTTAGACTAGTTAGGCTAGATTCTTCCAGTTTAATCTGAAGCTCAGAAACCAGACGTCTGATCTGTTTCGTCAAGGTCGGGAGGAAGTGATGACCTCACTCTTCCCATGCTGGTAACCATTGGTAACCAGAGTCTGGTCCTAACCTGCGTTCTTCCTCCTCAGCTGCTCCACTGTGTTCTCGCTGGCCCTCAGCCTCATCTCCAGGAAGGGCAGGTCAGCCGCCAGAGCTGGAGACAGAACATCAGGGTTACCATGGTAACCATCCTGGTATCAGACATCGCATTGGTACCCTGACCTCCAGTCTGTAACCATTACCCTATCCTGAAAGAACAGGTGCTGCCAGGTGTTAAACTAGTTAGTTGGTTTATCCTCCTCCCTGGAGACACTAGATCTCTGAAGGAGAAATGGATCATATTAATCACTGTGGTTCAGCGGATGTTAGAGGGATCAGCGTACTACAGGTCTAGTTAACTAGCTACAGCTCTAGTTAGTCTGGTTAACTAGCTACAGGTCTAGTTAGTAATAAAAACACACTGATGGAACATCTGGAAGCAGCGCTGGAGCGTGTGACCTGAGATTTACAAACATGTCCAGGACGCCTGATGGAGCTTCATCACCTGCGTTCTTCTTCTTCAGGTCTTCCACTTCTCTCTCGCTGGCGGCCAGTCGGGCCTGCAGGGCTGAAATGATGAAAATAGAAACTTCACTCATCAACATAAGAGAGACAGCAAGACTAGAGTCAACCAGGTCTGCAGTCAAGACCGCCTTCGAGACCGAGTCGACTCCAGGACCAAGTCTAGACCAGGTCCAGCCCGAGACCAGAGCAGATCAAGTCCAAAATAGACATCAAACAGTGGACATGTCTTTAAATGTAAAATCATGATTAAGGAGTTTCTTAACTGATCAATACATAGAGAAACTGACTGATCAATACATAGAGAAACTGACTGATCAATACATTGAGGTTTAAGGACCTTTACATAAGAAGGTTGAACCTCTTGCTGGAGAAAAACAAACCAAACATCAACAGAGAAATGTTCCAGCTATTACTGATCTGTATCAGTAATCAATCAGCAATTAGATAGAATTATAATCCATAATTCAAGTGGTGCCAGATCAGATATCATCTTTCATCAGGCTGCGGACGATGAATCATTCTGATCATTCTGATCATTGGTTTTGCTTCTACTGGATATTAATACAAAATAAAAGCTCAACATAAGGGGATCAATATAGTTTGTACCCAGACATAATAGACAGTACATGATAGCAATCTCTCCCCTGTCTCAATAATCAATAAAGGTAGTAAAGGGTGAGTGGCCCACTCTCCTTTACAAAATAAAAGTCCTTCATTTAGAGATGGGGATGAACTGTCCCTTTTAAGAAAGCTTCACGTCTTCCTGTCATCGTCTACCTGAGTCCTCCAGCTCCTCCACCTTGTTCCTGGTGTTCCTCAGATCTGAGCTCAGATCTGTCAGCAGCTTCTGGTCGGCGTTCAGCCGGACCTCGGTGGTCTTCTCCAGGTTGTGGATGCTGCCTCTCTGCTCCTGGACTTCCAGCTCCTGGTCCTTCAGCCTGGTCTCCATGTTCCTCAGCACCAGCCTCTGCTCCACCGCCGTGGCTCTCAGGTTGAGGACCAGCTCCTTCAGCCCCTTCAGCTGGTCCCAGAGGGCAGGAAGCGGAGGAGGGTGTTCGGCCCGGGCCCCCCCCAGACCCATGCCCTCCTGCTGGGTGACGCTGTCCGCCGCCCCCCCGGCTGAATGTTGGAGATGAACAGAAGAGCAGCAGCAGAAAAACCTCAGCAGCCTTCATCCTGCAAGCAAACCTCTCACTGCACAGTAGGCTCAGTCCAACCCCTCACACTCACACACACTCTCACAGGGATGAATGAGGACTCGTCGCCGTTCTCTGGGACAAATGGAATCACTTAATAAAAACTATTTGCTGCCATTTTAGTACCACCACCCCCCGCTGCATACCAGGCATAGCTAGTGGATAATCTCTGGCGTACACCCAGTATCAACTCTACAGCCGGCCACGTGGACGCTGCTGTGACCTTTTAACTGATTAACTGATTCCTTTATCAGGTGGAGATCTGGTGATCTGGTCCGTCCACGTCAGTGATCTAAAACCTTGTTGGTCAGAATCCCAACAACACATCAAGTCCAGTTCAAGACCTTTGTTCACCAGGGGCCAGATGTATAAAACTCTGTAGATTTAGGTGTAGAAATCTGTGTACTCACAAAACAGGAAACGTGTATAAACGATGTATAAAACCCCACGTACGTCTGTTCCCACGTGTTTTTTCTTCATACATCTCAATCATCCTTAAATTGTGTGCACGTGCACGAGCCTTCTGACCACGCCCACAATTTACTATAAATGGCTTCCAACACCCCCAATTGCCTGGTTTGCATATAAAGGCCCAGCATTTAGTTTGGTTTTGAGGAGAAACGGCGGAAGCATTTAAGAAGCAATAGAAGAAAATAAGCCCAATTTTACGACTGTGAACTTGAAATAATGGTTGATCAAAATGACAGAAGAAAACGCGTATTATTTGGAAGCCTAAGCTCTGGCATTACCAACCAAATGAAACAAGTTGAATGGCCGAAAGTAAACGAAACCATCTCCCTTTTAAAAGCCCAATGCAACGCTCTACCACAGAGCGTACGGCTGGTCACCACATTACAGCGTCTGTTGTGATCTGGGGGTTTGTAAATGGCATAACCATGGCTTCAATGCATACCCATTGTCACCTGAGGGTATAAAATATTATATACATATTATACAAAACAATATTATATACATATATTACATTTGGGAAACCGGACATCGCTGCAAATTGCATTTTGTTGGCCTGTTCAGCTGCTGTGTGGGAACCTGATGATCTATTACTCAAAGAAATGATGCCACCCCACGCCATGGGCATGACCCGGCTCAGGGCAGCTCAGGATAACCCAGATCTGTCCGCAAGCTCCCGCTGAAACGTCCCCGTCGCTAAAAACCCGATTGTTGTCAATACCTGTAGATGGACGGGGATGGCAGGGTTTCTCCCAGAGTGCCGTTCCAACACAGGGCCCAGTTCAGTACACAATTAGAAGAGAACAGCTCTTGGAAATCCAAAGCGGCGCATTAGCCAGTCATCATCATGGACCAGAAAACCAGTACGGTCTCTGAAGACTCGTTCTCGCCTAAATTTATATAAAAATCATGTATTTATTTGTTTATTTATATAAAGATCATTATCATTATAATTATTATAATGCATAGTGACAAACATATTTACTCAAGATAGAACGAAATGAAGGCTTGTCAAAAAAAGGTTGTTAACCACTCACGCATCACTATGTAATCATAGTGAAGGTTTTTTTAAACTATAGATTACATCCTAACACAATGTAGTGAAAGAAAAAAGCTCTAAATAAAATGTCACCCAAATTCACACTTTTATTATCCTTTTTTGCCAACTCGCAACAAAAAATGCGTATGGTAAGCATGGTGTGAAGGATGCGTACCGGTACGCACATTCTCGCCGCCCGTGGATTTTTATACATTCGGAACCTGCGTGGAAAGTGACGTACGTACACTTTTCGTGCGTACGCATGGTTTATACATATGGCCCCTGGTCTGGTGACTCGACTGGTTTCTCCACAACATTCATATATATATATACTGCAGTGGCGGCTGGTGCATTTTTCTCCAGGGGGGGCTATACCAAAAATCAAACAAACATGTACTAAGGTATCATCAGTGTATTTAAATAAATGAAAAGGCCTTTATTTGTATTTGCTGAGCTGAATGAACATTTGTTAAGGTACTTCAATTAGTGCAAATTCTTTATAATAATTATCTTTTATACTACAATATGTAATGGTGAAAGACTAAAGTAACCGAAAAGTGCCTCGATAAGTGCAACAGAAATCTGACAACACAAAACCCTGAGACAATGGCAGAAAATTATGAACACAATAAGACCTAATAGAAAATAACATTTAAGAAAAAAAAAAATGAATATGGTATTACATTTGAAATACCCAGTGCCATCAAAACGCTGAGTGAACTGGCTCAAAGCCATATGACTTTGCCACCTTGTGGCTTCAACTTTTTGTACATAAATTTTGCCCTTCTCTCCTTGAGAGATGCAGATTTCTCAATGACTCTATGGCGCCACAGAACTTGACACAGTTTATTATTTTAGACAGGATGTGCCTGTTTTTGTCAACCTCTTCATTATGCTCACGGATCCCTGTCCTGTAGCCTTCATCAAGCTGAGCAGCTATGTTTACTTTCCCAAACATTTGCTTTTGCTTTTTCTGATATGTGGTTTAAATCATTCAAACCTGTCTGAATCCATGCTGGGTCTGAGACCTGTCGTTTGAAAAAGGGTGCAGGGAAAGCAAAATAAAGCATTGGTGTCACTACATACAGTTAGCCAAGCCTTCCTACTAAACCAGCTCCTTGAAAACCACCGAGTATATTGTCTCATTCTGGCGCATTTTATGTCAGATGCACCACGAGCCACTCGCTCTCTGCTGCCACCCAGTGGTTGGTGGTGTGTAAATCAGCAGCATTCAGATAAATGCTGTTTGTACATGCGCAGTTCGTTGGTGGGGCGCAGGAAAGCTCCTATCTCTTGTATTGAGAGGAGTGAACTGCGCATGTACAACTTATAACGAGAGTCAAGGAGCAAAGATTTTTGCGCCCCAGGCCGGAAATACGTGACCTAGCAGTAACTTTAGACAACGTAGAACAATTTTATTCTACATTTTATTGCAGATTATACATTCTACTCACTAACTATATAATATTTACGTCGCTCATTTAAAAAAAAGAAAGTAATTTTTAAAGTCTTATTCAATGAAGTCTAGGCTGTGGGGAGTGGTGGGGCTGGTAATTCACCTGCTGGTAAATTCGCCTGGCGGTAAAAACTTGCCTGCTGGTAAATTTGCCTGCTGGTAAATTCGCCTGTCGGTAAAATTCGCCTGCCGGTAAAATTCACCTGCTGGTAAAACAACCTGCTCCTCTCTTATCATAGTTCTGCTGGGTGTATTTAACATTAACTGAGATGTGGGGGGATTTCCTGTGAAGCCACTTCCTGTGATGTCACCGTGACCCTGTAACCCCCGACAGGGACCCAGTAGGTGGAAGTAGTTGTACTTGATGTCGTACTCCATGTCGTACCAGAAGTTCACTGCAGCAGGAAACAGTAGACACATTAAATCTATTAAAACATGAACTTTTATCACTAATCGTTATCATAATCTCTTATACCCATAATCCTTTGCATTTTTAGGTAATTTCCTGTAGTTCCTAACTATTTGTTAGATTGCATTTTGGGTGACGGTGTCTTCATGTAGAGGATCCAAAAAACATATCTGACGAGTTTAAAACCAACGTGACCAACGTGTTCAGCCAGGTGAACACTGGTCAGGGATCAGCGTTGAGGTGAATTTCTGCTGCCGTGGATTTTTCTGATTTTCTAATTTAGAAACCGTGTCAGTACACCTTCAATGAAAACACCTGACAACACCATGAAAACACCTGTTTCAATAAATTAATAAATGATCTTTATCCATCTAAGGAGAAAACTATTATCATCAATGTTATATTCAAGTTCAAGTAGTTTATTTGTCACATACACACACGAGGTGTGCAGTGAAATGTAAAAGTGGCAATGCTCAACAGAAATGTCAGGTCACACTATTTACAATAAAAAACAACACAATATTTACAGTAAGAGCACTTGGAAATAAAAATATAGTAAAAAAGGGAAATCTTATGTATGTAATATAATATAAATTATGTGTACCTAAGTGTGTGAGTGTGTGTGTCTGCATAAGAGGGGCAGTGTGTGTGTCTTGGTGGGGTCCTGGTGAGGTCGGAGTTCACAGTCCTGATGGCCTGAGGAAAGAAACTCCGTCTCAGTCTCTCTGTTTTGGCAGCGTGACTACGGAGGCGCTTGCCTGACCGCAGCAGCTGAAACAGTCCGTTGTTGGGGTGGTGAGGATCCTTCATGATCCTGCAGGCTCTGGTTCTGCACCTCCTGGTGTACAAGTCCTGCAGGGTGGGGAGTGTAGTTCCACTACTCTCTGCAGAGCCTTCCTGTCCTGAGCGGAGCTGCTGCCAAACCAGGCAGTGATGCTTCCTGTCAGGATGCTCTCTACAGCTCCAGAGTAGAAGGACTGAAGGATCCTCCGGGAGACTTTAAATTTCCTCAGCTGCCTGAGGTGGTAAAGGCGCTGCCTCGCCTTTCTCACCAGAGTGTCTGTGTGTGTGGACCATGTGAGATCTTCGGTGATGTGGACTCCCAGGTATTTATACCTGCTCACCCTCTCCACAGTATTCCCATTAATCCCCAGTGGTGAGTACGTCCTCTGTTGTTGTGTCCTCCTAAAGTCCACAATCAGCTCCTTAGTTTTGGTGACATTCAGGAGGAGGCTGTTGTCCTGGCACCAGAGTGACAGATCAGCAACTTCCTCCAGGTAGGCCTTCTCGTCGTTGTTGGAGATCAGGCCCACCACCACTGTGTCATCCGCAAACTTAATGATGGTGTTGGAGCTGAACCTGGCCACACAGTCATGTGTGTACAGGGAGTACAGTAGGGGGCTGAGGACGCAACCCTGGGGGGATCCTGTGTTCAGGGTGAGGGGGTTGGAGGTGTGTCTACCCACCCTGACCACCTGGGGCCTGGCGGTCAGAAAGTCCAGGATCCAGGCACACAGGGGGGTGTTCAGTCCCAGCTCCATCAGCTTGCCAGCCAGTCTGGTGGGGACTATGGTATTGAAAGCTGAACTATAATCAATGAACAGCAGTCTCACATAGCCCCCCTTCCGGCTGTCCAGATGAGAGAGTGTGGTGTGCAGTACCTGGGAGACAGCATCATCCGTGGATCTGTTGGGACGATAAGCAAACTGCAGCGGGTCCATGGAGCAAGGGAGGAAGGCGCAGATGTAGTCCTTTATCAGCCTCTCGAAGCATTTCATGACCACCGAGGTGAGGGCCACCGGTCGGTAGTCATTCAAGCATGCTGGAGAAGCATTCTTGGGCACAGGGACAATAGTGGATCTCTTGAAGCAGGCGGGGACCACAGACTCAGCCAGGGAGATGTTGAATATAGTGGTGAACACTGGAGCTAGCTGATTAGCACAGGTCTTCAGTACTCGTCCAGATATGCCATCTGGACCAGCAGCTTTCCTGGTGTTCACCCTCGTCAGAGCCCTCCTCACACTGTGCTCGGTCACAGAGAGTGTGTGTTCATCCCCAGCGGTAGAACTCACTCCGGCTGCGCTAACAGTGATGTTGTTAGCCAGCGAGCTAGCGCTGTTGTTGCTAGCCTCAAACCGTGCATATTCCGATTATGATATTTACATTTTCAAAATAAAGCTGTTGCATCTTAAAAGCAAAATGTAAATATTACAAAGGAATAACAACAAACCAATCAGACGACAGATATTAAGTAATAAAATGTTTATTAAGACGGAAACAGATGTTAATGAAGGATGATTACCATAATCAAGGCAGCTGGTAATTCACCTGCCGGTAAAATTCACCTGTCGGTAAAATTCGCCTGTCGGTAAAATTCGCCTGTTGGTAAATATAGCCTGTTGGTAAATTCGCCTGTCGGTAAAATTCGCCTGCTGGTAAATTCGCCTGCTGGTAAATTCGCCTGTTGGTAAAATTCACCTGCTGGTAAAACAACCTGCTCCTCTCTTATCATAGTTCTGCTGGGTGTATTTAACATTAACTGAGATGTGGGGGGATTTCCTGTGAAGCCACTTCCTGTGATGTCACCGTGACCCTGTAACCCCCGACAGGGACTCCAGTAGTTGGAAGTAGTTGTACTTGATGTCGTACTCCATGTCGTACCAGAAGTTCACTGCAGCAGGAAACAGTAGACACATTAAATCTATTAAAACATGAACTTTTATCACTAATCGTTATCATAATCTCTTATACCCACAATCCTTTGCATTTTTAGGTAATTTCCTGTAGTTCCTAACTATTTGTTAGATTGCATTTTGGGTGACGGTGTCTTCATGTAGAGGATCCAAAAAACATATCTGAGGAGTTTAAAACACATCCTGATAAATCGTCTATCTGGAGCATTATGAAGGTACAGGAGGTTTAGAGAGTCCAGACCAACCTGGTTCCAGTCTGGAACTTGATCTACCATGATGGACTTGTCTGCTCTTCTCTGGTGTTCATACCAGTTAAGAACACATGAAGAAACATCTGAACATGAGCATCAGTCCAGACTGACCAAGTCTCCTTCTACCCATAATGCCTTGTGTTCTGGGGTGGTTTCCTGTAGCTGGTTGGATCCCGTTCTCTCTCCTAAGTCAGTTATCTGGTGAATGTTGTTGTTCTCACCTGGAGACCAACCAGCTAGAGGAGGAAACGCTGCAGAGGTTAATAAACCCACCAGAACATGCTGGCTGTGAACGCAGCCTCAGACCACATTTACTGCTGCTGGTGGACGGGGTGGGTGTGGTACCTGCGATGCAGCCGTGGGACTGTCTGACGTGGTGGAACCAGAGGGAGGGCAGGTACAGCATCTCTCCAGCCTTCACACTGCAGTGGATGGGTCGGGCTAGGCTGTAGGCCGGGTACCGGTCCAGGTCTGGGTTCAGAGGGTCCAGAGGAATCCACGGTACCTGGAGGGGGGGGGTTGAAACGTGACTCGTTTAAGTGGTAAGGTTAAGGTTACCACTTAAACGAGTCACAGTCCAGTCTATCTTTGTCTCTCAGCCTCACTGTGGTGTTCCTCACTGTGGTGTTCCTCACTGTGGTGTTCTTCACTGCTCTTCCCAGAGATCACCTGTCAATCAAACAGCTCTTTTCTTTGTCTGTTCTCCAGAGGATTTCTCCCAGGAAAGACCTACCTGACACCGGTAGATGGAAAAGCTTCATGACCTGGTAGAGGTCGGTGATGTTGAGGTCTAGAGATCATGACCTGGTAGAGGTCGGTGATGTTGAGGTCTAGAGATCATGACCTGGTAGAGGTCGATGATGTTGAGGTCTAGAGATCATGACCTGGTAGAGGTCGATGATGTTGAGGTCTAGAGATCATGACCTGGTAGAGGTCGATGATGTTGAGGTCTAGAGATCATGACCTGGTAGAGGTTGGTGATGTTGAGGAGATCAGAGAGAGGAGAGATCTAGAGGAACCTGAACCCACCTTTTCAGAGTCTGTCTGGTCGACCACCTCAAAGTCCCCGTCGTCTTTCTGTCTGTACACAGCCGGCTGGTAGAGACCTGGGAGGGAGGGACAGACAGACAGATCAATCTACACCTTCAGAAAGTTTTCAACCTTATTCCACATTGTCACGTTGCAGCTTCAATTCAAATTAAATAAAGTTTTCTGTCAATCAATATAAAACACTGTGATGTCATCAACCATCATATCATTTAAATAAACCCTCCTGATTCAATACTTTGTAGAATCAGCGTCCTGTCACTGCAAAAGGGTGGTTACTATGGTTACCGTAGGGGATGGAGGGTGGTTACTATGGTTACCGTAGGGGATGGAGGGCCGGTCTGTGGGCGGCAGGAGGATGAAGTGTTTCTCTCCAGAGATCACACAGTACAGGTTCTCATAGTGATCCTTATGCACTGCAAGAACATAGTAAATACACAGTAAATACAGTAAATACACAGTAAATACAATAAATACACAGTAGACACAGTAGACTGGTCAGACTGAGGTATCAAGTGTGTGTGTGTGTGTGCTGTTGTTCCTCCCATACAGAGCATCTAAAAACCTGGTAAACTCAGTCAAACTAACCACAGACTAACCACAGACTAACCAGATGTGATAACTAACCAGACCAGTGGGAGACTAGCGGGTCTTACTGGAGGTGACGGCGCTCGCCTCGCCCAGCCAGAAGTTCACAGCATCTGGAAACTTTCCTGGAGGAAAACACGATGAAACTTTATTGATTCTGAGACGCTGCAACAAAATAGAATCTGAATAAGAACAAAGCAAATGGAGCATTAAAGACACAACCAGAACTAGAGTTATGATGGTTACATGGGGTCAAACCTAAACCAGGTTACCACTAACCGGGTTAACTACCCACCCAGGGCGTGGCTCATCCAGGGGACATGAGGCTGCAGGTCGGCCGTCAGCTCCGGCAGTTCCTCCGTCAGGTTGGAGCACTGCTTCTGGATGTAGAACACTCCCCGCTTCTCCACCTGCAGGCGACCAGTATGACCAGTATGGTCAGTATAACTAGTATGACCAGTATAACTAGTATGACAGTAAGATCAGTATAACCAGTATGCCCAGTATAACTTGTATAACCAGTATGGTCAGTATAACTAGTATAACTAGTATGACCAGTATAACTAGTATGACAGTAAGATCAGTATAACCAGTATGGTCAGTATAACTAGTATAATATAGAATAATAACAACAATAATAATAATAGTAATAATAATAATAATAATGGTAATAATAGTAATAATAATAGTAATAATAATAATTGTAATAATAATAATAGTAATAATAATAATAATAGTAATAATAATAATAATAATAATGGTAATAATAATAATAATTGTAATAATAATAGTAATAATAATAATTGTAATAATAGTAATAATATTAGTAATAATAATAATAATAATAATAATAGTAATAATAACGTCACGTTGATCAGACTCCTGACTGGAAGTATCCAAGTATCTAACATTGGTCTTCTTTAGTGACTCTGACTGTGGGGACCGTCCTCGGGTATGAGGCGGTGTGGCGGCATGGCGGCATACCTTCCCCTCCACCACGTCCAGGAGGGAGGAAAAGGTCATGTGACGTTCCTCTGGCATCACAAACCGATCCCCGTTCACGGCGTCAGCATAGCCGTTGGGGGTCACCGCCACGCTGACGACCTTTGAACCCACCGTCTCTCTGGAGGGAGGAAATGGACACCTCAGTCTGAACTTTACTACCATACAGACAGGAACGCTTCTATGAAAATAATAACTTAGTGTAGGAAAGATTTTACCTTATTTCTCTACATGAACCTGAACTACCAACTACCAAGGAACTTCTGGAACTACACAATAAGAGTATTTCATCAAACTCCTCCTATAACCATTAATAACAACCAGGAGAAAGGGGGCGGAGCTTGGAGCCCCAACAGACACAGTGAGAGGCTCATAAATGAAAACAGAACCTCCTGCATCCTCACCTGAGGTATGACGGCGTCCATCTGGACAGCGCCGGCCAATCATTGAAGGCGTTGCGGATGATGCAGGGCTTGTTTTGACCAATCCAGTCACGGTAGAACTCCAGAGGGGCGGGCGGCTCCTCCAGGTAAGGCACTGATTGGTTCAGATAGAGCTCTGAAGAAAAACACCTGAGTCATTTATGTGACTGGCTGATCTCTACCAGCAGCCAACAGGAAGGAGGTCAGAGGTCAGAGGTCACAGCAGGGAGGGATGGGCATAGACATATATGTCTATGGGGATGGGTCTTACAGTTTTTTTCGATTACTTTGACTCAATCTGATTTTCAATGTACAAAACTCTAAATGCAAAGTGCCAAACTGACTTTCAAAATTCACCCTCTAAGGCACTACATCCTATGCTGACATACAAAGTGCCAAACTCTAAATCATATCTCCATCCTCAGAGTACAGCCACCTAACATTACAACAATGTTCAAATGCTTATTACTACAAACGCAGGTCAGTAAATCAGTTCATCAGGTGTTTGTAGTCATGTCTCATCACTTCCAGCAACCTTGCCCAGGTGAGTAGCATTACAACACAACTGATAATCTCATCACCAAAACATAAAAGGCTGCTTAGAAACCTGAATGGCAGTTTCTGACAACATGGAACCGATGAGACCGATTCTGTGGCCAAATGCAGCAGAGAGGCAAAATGCTGCTTCAGCACTGAAATGCATTTGTTTTGTTTTTTGTTACTGTAATTTTTGCTTTTACTGTTGTTTTTGTTTTTACTGTAAAATTCAGTTGAGTTTACTGCATTACTGTATGATTTCTTTCATATACAGTAATCTACTGTAATCTAATATTTTGTTTGTCTTCCATAAAAACACAAGCTATATACATATATACTGCAGTCTATCACAGGGATGCTTGCTGTACTTCATTTGAAGTACTTATGAGTAAATGACTCTTGCATAGTCTTTTTTGATGACAATTATTTAGTGTTTGACACATTATTTCATAATGGCCATTGTATTTGAAAATGCACCAATAATTAAACTTCAACGATGAACATATCCAATGTTCTGGTGCTGATAAACTTTTGCATATAATATTCTCTCATTTGACACCGGTATTTTTATTTTGCATGCTATATTAGATTTTGAACTCAAAATGAACAGTATAGCATTCTGTGTTAAGAGTTTTGAACATTGAAAATCTGTTGTGCAAATTGAGTCAAAGCAATCGAAAAAAACTGTAATAATAAACAGGCTGGTGTGACTTACTGTAGTTATCTAGCTAGATCAGCCTGCAGCATGTAGCCAACAGTAGTAGCAGTACTAGTAGTAGTAGTAGTAATAGTAGTATCAGTGGTAGTAGTAGTAGTAATACTAGTAGTAATAGTACTAATAGTAGTATAAGTGGTAGTACTAGTAGTAATACTAGTATTTAACTCACCACGAGCCTCCTGACTAAAGTCTCTCAAACATTTTCTCACTTCTTCCAGTTTTTCCGTCATAACTTTGATCTTCCAGGAACAAAACCAACGGCGATCGATTAGTTTGAACAGAATCTATACATCAGATATTAGCCAGCCTCCGTGCTGCCATGCTGCTATGTTTACATCCAACGCGCATGCGCAGAGCTCTCCGTCAGCTGCAGTCACTGTGGCGTTAAGGTCAGCATGTCTCCCCCTGCAGCCCGGAGGTGGAACTGCGCTGTTGTGTGGTAAAACAATGAAATGAAAATCTTACATTAGGCATTAGACAGGGAACCAGTAGAGACTGTGGTTGTACTGGTCAGCTACCAGTAGAACCAGTAGAGACTGTGGTTGTACCGATCAGCTCCCGGTAGAACCAGTAGAGACTGTGGTTGTACCGGTCGGCTTCCGGTAGAACCAGTAGAGACTGTGGTTGTACTGGTCAGATCCCAGTAGAACCAGTAGAGACTGTGGTTGTACTGATCAGCTCCCAGTAGAACCAGTAGAGACTGGTTGTACTGGTCAGATCCCAGTAGAACCAGTAGAGACTGTGGTTGTACTGGTCAGCTCCCGGTAGAACCAGTAGAGACTGTGGTTGTACTGGTCAGATCCCAGTAGAACCAGTAGAGACTGTGGTTGTACTGATCAGTCTCTAGAACCAGTAGAGACTGTGGTTGTACCGGTCAGATCCCAGTAGAACCAGTAGAGACTGTGGTTGAACTGGTCAGATCCCAGTGTTCACAAAGTACCAAAATAAAATCAAACTCAAAATACATTAAAATGTGAAACAGGAAGATAAAAGAATAAGAGAAATAAAAGTAAAAATCAACAGGATAAAAACAACAAGTAAAATAAGTTGGAGGTGATTTAAAGGTGATCATGTTGGAGTGACACTGCAGGGATCACAGCTGAATCCAATCCCGGTTGATCCCGGCCACCGGGGAGCTGGACTGGGTGGTTTGGGAGGTCTGGAAGGTCTGGAAGCTCCTGGATCAAATAGTTCATCAGTCATGGATGAGTCGGCGTTGGAGCGATACTTTGATAATTCAATTGCAAATGTAAGTAGGCTGGGTTACACTGATCAATTAAAACTGATTGATCAGTGATCAATGGATCAGAGCAGCCATGTGGAACCTGGTTTTAGTTGTAGTGGACCAGCTAGTTCTGTTGTCAGCAAAACACATCAGATGTTTCTAACCAAAACTGATCGAATGTCCAATAGATCAGCGGAAAGAGACCATGACTGATTTCTGATCTGTGATCTGTTTTGAAAAGTTTTTCATGTTCTTCGTGTTCTTCATGTTCTTCGTGTTCTTCATGTTCTCAAGGAGTTTGACTTGTAGATGGAAAACATATTAGCAAAATTATTTAAAGAATTAACAGAAGAAAAGAAAGAAAATCCAAACCATCCATTTCCAATCATGGTTGGAAACCCAGAAGGTTCAGTGGGTTTCTTCAGTTTTACTACAGAATCAATAGAGACCGCGATGGGAGGAAATGATTTCTATTGATTTAGATTTTCTTTTGAACTTCAAGACCTGAACTGTGATGTCATCAATAAAGAACCAGACACTCAGAATAATAAATACAACAGAAATATGAAAGGCTCTGTGTGTCAGGGTGCTGTTACCTGTGACCTCTGACCTCCTCGCTGTTGGTGAACTAGGAACCAGTTTATTGTACCGTTGACCTCAGAGTCCTGATCCCTGTCATGCGTCCGTCCTGCAGGACTCCAGCTTCCTGTTCGAGGAGGACCTGGACCTCCAGGGGCCCCCTCAGCTTCAGGACCCCTCCTTCCTGTCCTCGTCGATGGCGGAAGAGCCGAGCAAAGAGCTGGGCGATGAGCTGGACCTCAGCTTCCTGCCGGACGAACTCAGCACACAGGCCAGAACAGGTGGGGGGGAGGGGAGAGAGAGAGAGAGAGAGAGAGAGAGAGAGAGAGAGAGAGAGAGAGAGAGAGAGAGAGAGAGAGAGAGAGAGAGAGAGAGAGAGAGAGAGAGAGAGAGAGAGAGAGAGAGAGAGAGAGAGAGAGGCGTTGTAGTTACTTGGTACCAGGATGCTGTTCCAGTGTCAGAACCGTCTCCGTCCACCACATCATGAATTCATGTGTGAATAAATGTCGGTGGTATTTTGTTGTTGAAGCTGCTTCTTCTTCTTCTTCTTCTTCTTCTTCTTCTCTCCATCAGCTGAAACGTCTGGAAATGAAAGTGCAGCTGTCGACGTGTCCCAGGACAGTGGGATCGTTCCGGACTACACTACCCATGATTCCACAGCGGCGGAGCTGCCGATGGGGTCGTCCATGTTAGGGACGGGCGCCTCCCCCTTCTGCCCCATGACCCCAATGACCCCCATGACCCCCATGACCCCTGTGACAGAGCGGTCAGGCATTATCCCACAACTACAGTAGGTCATTCAGATGTTTCCTATGGGTTCCTGGTTCAGCTGATCCAGACTGGTCTAGGTGGTCCAGACTAGTCCAGGTGGTGCAGTCTGGTCTAGGTGGTCCAGGCAGTCCAGGTGGTCCAGACAGTCCAGACTGGTCTAGTTGGTCCAGACCAGTCTAGTTGGTCCAGGCAGTCCAGGTTGTCCAGTTCTTGGAGACTGAAGTGGAATAATAAAAAACTGCAGCAGCAAACAGTCAATGTAGAGCAGTTCCTTAGTGTGTGTGTGTGTGTGTGTGTGTGTGTGTGTGTGTGTGTGTGTGTGTGTGTAGGAACATCGTCTCCACAGTGAACCTGGGTTGTCCTCTGGACCTGAAGTTCATCGCTCTCCAAGCCAGGAATGCAGAATACAACCCCAAGGTACCGGAGACTGATGTGTTACCATGGAAACATAATCAGAAACTTCCTCCAGTAGTAACTCCTCTTCTCTTGACTACCTGCCATAGTTTATAGTAATGGGATTACTTCCTCACCACTGGTAACACTGGTTTACTGGTACTGGTTAGACTAGTTACGATATGAAGGCTGATAACAAAGCGTCTGTCTACCTGTCTACCTGTCTACCCGTCTGTCTACCTGTCTGTCTGTCTACCTGTCTGTCCGTTCCAGCGTTTCGCGGCAGTCATCATGAGGATCCGCGAGCCGAGAACCACAGCGCTGATCTTCAGCTCTGGGAAGATGGTCTGTACTGGAGCCAAGAGGTAGGTAGGTAGGTAGGTAGGTAGGTAGGTAGGTAGGTAGGTAGGTAGGTAGGTAGGTAGGTAGGTAGGTCGGTAGGTCGGTCGGTCGGTGATTGATCGGGTTGTTGCAGCAGCAGACAGGATATGAATAAGAAGAGAGAACTGGAATAAACATGTAGAATAATGTTCATTTATTGTGCGTGTGCATGTGTGTGTGTGTGCGTGCACAGTGAGGAACAGTCCCGGCTGGCGGCCAGGAAGTATGCCCGCGTGGTGCAGAAACTCGGCTTCCCCGCCAGATTCCTGGACTTCAAGATCCAGAACATGGTGGCGAGCTGCGACGTCTGTTTCCCCATCAGACTGGAGGGACTGGTGCTGACACACCAGCAGTTCAGCAGGTAGACAGACAGGTAGACTGGTGCTGACACACCAGCAGTTCAGCAGGTAGACAGACAGGTAGACTGGTGCTGACACACCAGCAGTTCAGCAGGTAGACAGACAGGTAGACTGGTGCTGACACACCAGCAGTTCAGCAGGTAGACAGACAGGTAGACTGGTGCTGACACACCAGCAGTTCAGCAGGTAGACAGACAGGTAGACTGGTGCTGACACACCAGCAGTTCAGCAGGTAGACAGACAGGTAGACTGGTGCTGACACACCAGCAGTTCAGCAGGTAGACAGACATTTTTGTTAATTAAAGTGTGTGTGTGTGTGTGTGTGTGTGTGTGTGTGTGTGTGTGTGTGTGTGTGTGTGTGTGTGTGTGTGTGTGTGTGTGTGTGTGTGTGTGTGTGTGTGTGTGTGTGTGTGTGTGTGTGTGTGTGTGTGTGTACAGTTATGAACCAGAGCTGTTTCCAGGCCTCATCTACCGCATGGTGAAGCCTCGCATCGTCCTGCTCATCTTCGTGTCTGGGAAGGTGGTTCTGACAGGTAGGTGGGTGTGTGTGTGTGTGTCTTGTGGAGTCCAAGTGTCCCACATGATCAGGTTAGATGAATCTCTATTGATCCCCATGGTGAAATATCATAGACTGGTGATGTCAGAGGGATGGATGGAGAGATGTTTTAGAAGAAGTAGAGACAGGAAGGTGAGAGGTCATATCAGAGGAAACTTTATTGATCCGGGGGGGCAAACGGGGTTGTTACAGCAGCCAATAGAAAGGAAACAGCAAGGGAAAAAAGAACTGAGCAAATGGAGTTTAAACACGATGTAATATTAATAGTACTACTATAGTAATATGTAATATTGATAAAAAGTATGAAGGAATATGAGTTACAGCAGGTATGCAGCAAAATGGGATCAGCAGAACATAGTAGACCCAGCAGCGCGGTCACTTGAGGTCATTGTGTTGAATTCCAAGTAGGACTCATCTAATGTGGGGGGGGGGGGACTCAAATGTCCTCATAACCCGTCATGAGTTACCTGCTCGTCTGGTTTCACTGTCAGGAGCTAAAGAACGAGGTGAGATCTACGAAGCTTTCGAGAACATCTACCCGATCCTGAAGGGGTTCAGGAAGCAGTGAGGACCGAAGTACAACGGATTACTTCTGACATGTGGAAGCACTTCATGTAAATCTGAAGAAATATATCTTTGAGTGTTTTATTTTGTGTTAAAAACAAGAGTTGTGGATGGAAACTCAGTGGGCTGTTTGTTTTAGAAGTTAAGAATGTAATGGCTGGATCTGTGGTGAACGCTGCACCACCCTTAAGGCAATAAACAACTGGTGTTATTACCTGAAGACAGTGTGGATCATTCCTCCTGCAGCCTGGATGCTCCACAAGGTTGACTGGATGTGGAATAGATGATAAATGCTGCATTCAGGTCACATGGGAATATCAGAATTATGTGACAGTTAAAAGCAATGACTTGGAGGTGTTCATGCATTTTAACTTGTTTGACAATGTCAAAGGCCAAATAGGTTGTGGTTGCTCCTCATCAGCTTTTTCACCACCAATGTCAAGTCAGATTTACTGCGATTGCAAGTAGGACATGTTTTGTTGGCTCCAATAGCTCCCACTTGGTGCCATAAGTTGCAGAACTGGGTCAACACAGGTGGAAAAGAATGGAAGTGAATCCACGGATGTCACCAGTCCAAGATCATTTAAATCAAAATTAGTTGAATTCATAGTAAATCAACTCAACTTATGAAAGGCCAGTAATGTCTGCTGCTGTCCGTTTATGGATGATCTTAAATTAATATATTGGTGGGCATTCCAGTGAGTTAAACACGTGGACGCTTCCAAGCTGTACAACAAGATGGCATGTCTGATGCATTAACATGACGTTAACACAAGCACTGCGTTGTAGAGGGTATTTTGTAAGAGGAGTTCGTATTTACATTCTTTCCCATCGGACATGAATGCAGCATGAAGTTGCGACTCGACTTCGACACCGCCCACAACTTTTGCGTACATAAACAAACCCTGTCACGTGATCAGAGGAAACAGGAAGCGCATTGGCGGAGTCACCGTCCGCTGACCAAAACAAAAACAATTCTATTTTAAGCTGTCTTTTCCCCCACATTAACTTTAAATACGACAGCGATCCTGTGGTGAGGAAAGATTCATAACATGAAGAACTAAATAACGTTGACTAGCAGCTAGTTAACGTACTAGCTAAATCTGCTCAGCAAGCCAGAGGTAACGGTAGCCTTAGCTGTTAGCTTAGCAGGGAGCTACTTGATCCATGGCGTCCTCAGCAGGGGTCCCACCAGTCGGCCCAGACCAGGGGGCTTCCTCCGGCTCCCAGTCCGGGGGGAGGCCGCCACTTCGCTCCCATCACCTCCATACGACGACCCCGACACCGGGTTGTGTGATGGTGGAGTCGGTGGACGACGCGGAGGGTCTGTACGTGGCGGTGGAGCGGTGTCCCCTATGCAGCACCGCCCGCCGGAGGCTGACCTGTGCTCGCTGCGTCCAGGCCGGAGATTTCGTGTACTTCGATGGAAGAAATCCAGAAAGGTGCGTTTGTTGTTCGGAGCCCCCCCCCCCCGTACTGCCCTGTTACACCCGGCACGAGCTGTTCTCTCCGGCTTTGGGAGGTTGTTAACGCTAAACGTCAAATCTTACAGTTGAAAGTGTAAATACACTTGACAAGCAAATGCTTGTCAGCAAACGGACACACAACCTACAATATCACTCAAATATAGGGGCCATTTTTCAATTCGGCATTCACGCAGTCCAGCAAACAGCATTTATTACAATAACATTTCACAGTGCTCGCTGTTTGGTGGCGGTGGTTCTGGAAATACGTGTTCCTAGGTGGATTATCAATCTGCCGAATTGAAGAGAGAACCCTAATGTCTTGGGGAAGGTCTCGATCATATTCTATGAGTTTTGTGTTTTTGCCAATAACCAAGGAAGAAGTAGACTGGTCAAATGTTCAATAGGTTATGGTCAAGAGAGAGAATGGCTCGGAGTGCTGTCTGACCCAGCAGGGGACGAATCCGTTTGGGTTTGAAACTCCTTTATTGATAATTCACAGATTGAGAAAATCAAAACAGACAAAGGCAGTTTCACGTAATAGTTAATAATCGCAACCTGCAGTAACAACAAGCCCGTCGACGTTAGCCCGCAGGCTAGTTAGCAACTTGTTCGGAGTCAGTTTTAGCTCCGTAGTTAGCTCGTTAGCCCTTCTCGGGTTTATATCTCTGACCCAGTTTGAATGTGGCTTGGTAGCACCCTGCTGTTCAGCCCGTCTGCATGCTACTGCTAGCTGCAGCTAAAGTTACACAACATGTGAAACCGAAAATAACTCTTCATGGTATTCACATGTTATGCTGTGGTTCCCAAACTGGGGTCCAGGGACCACCAGGGGTCCCTGGAGAAGGTTCCAGGGGGTCCTAAACATAAGCAGGACTGGCTTGATTTCAGTGTATTGTAAAGAGAATATCTAATGGCTCCTACAGTAGAGACACAGTAGAGACACAGACTAACCCTCACCAGGTGGGTCTAGGGTTTAAACTGATCTGGGTCCTTGGCATGGAAACGCCTCCAGTTTACTGTAGCTGGGTGAAGTCTGATTTCCTCTGTGTTTTGTTCAGGAATATAATTTCTTTGTTCCTCTTTAATTGTGTTTTGTCAGATACACTGAGAAGCTGGAGAGGCTGAAAAAGCTGAAGGAAGAAAAGGAACAGCTTCAAGAGAGGTAAACAAAATGAACCCTTTCAACCAGCAGGACTGAGGATGTGAGGTGATGTTGAGGTGATGTTGAGGTGATGACAACACTCGGGCCTCCAGCTAACTCCTCCAGACTCACGTTTATTTTCCAACTCTTCTCTTCAGAGTCATCCAAGCCATGGACAAGAAGCTCCAGGCCGATCAGATGGTGAGTTGAGCTGCGTGTTGTGTTGAGTCGCTGATTCCTGCCCGGTAGCGACCTGCCCATCTGATGTAACATGATGTGTCCTGTGCTGTCGCGTTAACCTTTGGAGCGTATTGAATACAGACACCTGCTGTTCCCCCCAGAAATGGAAGATCATGTCGTGTAAGATGAAGATCGAGCGTCTGAAGGAGGCCATATCCTGGGGCAACGAGGAGGTGAAGAACGGTGAGTTACTGTCAAAAATAAAACCAATTATTATAGTAGGAAACCCTTGGTTGACTAACGGAGACACTTTAACAGACTGGATCTTCTGTATTTACAGATATTATTATGTTGTATTATCACTAAGCTGAAGGAAATAATAGAAGAGAATAATAGAAATAAACTATTCTATTAAAGAAGCCACATCCAGGGGTCTGTAAACCCAGCCAGACCACAGTAGGCTGCCAGCTGGATCCAACTAGTCGGACACAGTGACTTGATGGTTCATGTGTTTAATCGGTTTGAGATGAAACAGATACTCGTGTTAATGGGGTTGGACCCTGGAGTTGGACCCTGGAGTTGGATCCTGGGGTTGGACCCTGGGGATCCTGGAGTTGGATCCTGGGGTTGGACCCTGGGGTTAGACCCTGGGGTTGGATCCTGGGGACCGATCCTGGGGTTGGACCCTGGGGTTGGACCCTGGGGACCGATCCGGGGGTTGGACCCTGGGGTTGGATCCTGGGGACCGATCCGGGGGTTGGACCCTGGAGTTGGATCCTGGGGACCGATCCGGGGGTTGGACCCTGGGGTTGGACCCTGGGGACCGATCCGGGGGTTGGACCCTGGGGTTGGATCCTGGGGACCGATCCTGGGGTTGGACCCTGGGGTTGGACCCTGGGGACCGATCCGGGGGTTGGACCCTGGGGTTGGATCCTGGGGACCGATCCTGGGGTTGGACCCTGGGGTTGGACCCTGGGGACCGATCCGGGGGTTGGACCCTGGGGTTGGATCCTGGGGACCGATCCGGGGGTTGGACCCTGGGGTTGGACCCTGGGGACCGATCCGGGGGTTGGACCCTGGGGTTGGATCCTGGGGACCGATCCTGGGGTTGGACCCTGGGGTTGGACCCTGGGGACCGATCCGGGGGTTGGACCCTGGGGTTGGACCCTGGGGACCGATCCGGGGGTTGGACCCTGGGGTTGGATCCTGGGGACCGATCCGGGGGTTGGACCCTGGAGTTGGATCCTGGAGTTGGATCCTGGGGTTGGACCCTGGGGTTGGACCCTGGGGACCGATCCGGGGGTTGGACCCTGGGGTTGGATCCTGGGGACCGATCCGGGGGTTGGACCCTGGAGTTGGATCCTGGAGTTGGATCCTGGGGTTGGACCCTGGGGTTGGCACCCTGGGGACCCTGGGGTTGGATCCCGGGGTTGGACCCTGGGGACCGACCCTGGAGTTGGACCCTGGGGTTGGACCCTGGGGTTGGACCCTGGGGACCCTGGGGTTGGATCCCGGGGTTGGACCCTGGAGTTGGACCCTGGGGAAACCTGTGATGTAAATGAAAGACACCATTCTCTCCCCCTCCCCTCAGATAAGGACCTCCTTCTTCGCTCCCAGGAGGAGAGCCAGCGGCTGCAGCGCCGGGCCGGACGCCACCAGGAGAAACGCGACAAGATCGAGCGTCACAACCGGCGTCTGGGGGAGCTGCTGGAGAGGCGAGGCCGCGAGCTGCAGGCCCGGCTGGGCCAACTGGCCGCCCTGCGCCGGGAGCACATCCTGGAGCTCACCGCCCACATCTTCCCCACGCAGGAGGAGAAGCAGGGCAGCAGGTTGGGCATATTTAAGGCTGCGTTCACAGCCAGCATGTTCTGGTGGGTTCATTAAACTCTGCAGCGTTTCTCCAAGGAGACTTGGTCAGTCTGGACTGATGCTCATGTTCAGATGTTTCTTCAAGTGTTCTTAACTGGTATGAACAGAGAAGAGTCCCTCATGGTAGATCAAGTTACAGACTGGATTGGTTTGTGGAGGTGTGACCACACCCTCATAATATTGATGATGAGAATGAATCAACAGTAGATCTCTCAGTTGAGGCTTGGAGGATTTATATGATTCCTTAGTTGTAGAAAATTCCAGAAATCTCCCAGCAGCGATTCCCTCCACCCTAACCCCCCCCCTGCATTTGTCCATCAGAGACCCCGCAGACGTGGTGGCAGAGTGCGACCCGGCGTTGACCTCCAGCACGGTGAGCGAGCTGGCCGAGGCCCGGCGGACCACCTACCTGTCTGGACGCTGGATCTGGGATGACCAGAACGGAGAAACCAGCATCAGCATCACCGGGCCGCCCGTCACACTGCCTAGCAACGGAGACTGCTCCGCCTACTACAGCTGTGTGGAGGAGAAGAGCACCAATCAAGGGCCAGGTGAGCAGGTGGGAGGCGGGACCTAGAGGAAGCTCGTATTTCCTTCCCCTGCTCGTCTCTTTCCTCCATGTCCCTTCTGGTGGTGCTGTGACCTCTGATCTCCTTCCTGTTGCAGAGTTGGACCACATCAACCCGGTCCACACCATCAGTGCAGCGCTGTGCTATGCCACCCAGCTAGCCAACATCCTGTCCCACATCCTGGACATCAACCTGCCCAAGAAGCTCTGCAACAGGTCCCAGATCAGTCTTTAATCTGCTGTTAAAAGAAAATGGTTTTGAATTCTTCAAGAGCCTTTGGTCCTTTGAGGACAAAGGTCTTGAATACAGTTTTGAATTTCACATTCAGGTCTTTAAATTCAGGTTGGAGGTCTTAAAATCCAAATCTATCAACTAGCAGTAACCCATCAGCAGCTAGTACCAGAACCTCTACATTAACCAGGTTAGTTAACCAGGCTAACCAGGTTGTGAATGCAGAGACTCTGATAACTTGTATTTCCTGTTTTTGTCACCAGTGAGTTTTGTGGTGAGAATCTGAGCCGGTACCGGTTCACCAGAGCGCTGACCAAACTGAACACCAACATCCTCCACCTCTGTTTCTCCCAGGTACACCGCGGGGTGGGATGGGGGGGGGATGGGGGGATGGGGGGATGGGGGGGGTGGGGGGGGGGTCACTGACAGTATATCACATTATATCTGAATATGAGTATACTTGTGTGTGTAGCATGTAGACAGTGAGAAGCTCCATCCTCATCACGCCCTGAGGAACGTCATGTTCCTGGTCGCCCCCGACAACAAGAACCTGGGCAGGTAAACCATGTCTCTCTCTCTGTCTCTGTCTATATATATAGATAGATCTAGATATCGATCGATAGATATATAACTAACTAACTAACTATATCTATATATATATCCTTCTAGTCCATCGGCCACTTTCACATTTTCTCAGCCAACTAGATGTAACCAGAGCAGGACTCAGATGATGGTTGGTTAATGCACAGGAGACTAACTAACTAACTAACTAACTAGCTAACTAACATGTACCTGCCTGCTGGTAAGTCATCAGTATTTGGTCAGTTAAAACCTCTAACATCATACTGTTAGCTCAAGGTCAAAGGTCAAGGACATCCATGAAGTGAAGCATGTTAACGTCAGGCGAGGCATCGGCCCAGTGGACTCTGTTCTGACTCTGTTCTGACTCGTCGTCTGGTTTCCTGTTCCTGTTGACAGAACGGGTCCGTTCGAGGTGAGCGCCGACCTGGAGGAGTCCATGGAGTTCGTGGAGCCGGAGGCGGCGGGGCCGGCGGAGGAGAGCGGCGACGAGGCGGTGACCGACGAGGAGACGGACCTGGGGACGGACTGGGAGACGGTACCCAGCCCACGCTTCTGTGACATCCCATCACAGGTAGGGATGTGATGCAGTCCGCTGCTCGGCCAATCAGGAAGAACATGAAAAAGGCTTTCCAACTAACGGGCGGAATATTGATCTGTAGTCATGGTGATATTAGTTGTAGATTAATATTGATCTGTAGTCATATAGTGTCTCATGAAATATAGAATTTAGAAGTATTACTGATGTGTTTGTTCATTTGCTCGTAACGCTGGTATTTCAAAATAAAAGCTCCTCTGTGTTGTACTGTGACATTACCTGTATTCTAGTGTAACTTCCTTCTCTTCCTCCTCCTCTCCTCTTCCTCCTCCAGTCTATGGATCTTTCCCAGAGTGCATTGCAGGTCTCCCAGCCATCTGCCAACGCTGGAGGGATGATCTCCTCTGCCGCCGCCTCAGTCACTTCCTGGTTCAGAGCCTACACCGGCCAGCGCTGACCAGACTAGAACGGATCGCCTGGACTGGATTGGTCCGGACTGAGATGGGCTGTATTGGAAATGAATCGGACTGACCAGAGTCAGTGGACTGGCTGTACTGGGGTCAGAGGTCACCGCTGTTCTGGACAGGCTGGTCAGCTAGAGTCACTGAGCACGTTGACATGCAACTAACAATCAGATCAAAACCACAACTACTGAAGGGATGGATCGGGTCATGTAAACAGCTCAGATGTCTTCTGGCTTTTTCAAACGTCACCAGATGCAGTGATCAACAACATGGAGCAGATACTGTAATCTGATTACTCCCAGTAATCAGAGTATTGGTGTGCATGTAAACATACTCCGTGTCTGATGGGTCAGTCCAGTCCAGTGGTTCTGGTCCTGCTCGTTTTCTGTCCTACCAGCTAGTTAATTGCGTTGCTTGGGTCCAGGTCTAAACTAGTCCTGGGTAGACGGGTGGACTGAAAACCAGCAGAACTCTGGATTCAGAACCACTAGTCTGGTTACGGTAACCAACCATCACCTGGAGTCTAGTTGGTGGTGCTAACTAGCCAGCGTTAACTAGCCAGACTAGACTGTAGATGAGGACTGACGCGGTTACACTTAGTGATTCATTACCACCAGATTAGAATCCCAGGAGCAGCAGAGATGACAGATTCCACCTATTTTCTTCAGTATTTGTGCCATCTGATAATTATGATCCAGTCATGATCCCATCTCATAAGGTCTTCAGTGTTAGCGCTAACGCTAGCAGGCTGGAGGCTATGGGGCTACGCAGCCTCCAGACAGTCTATAGACCCCTGTCTGTCAGCTGACCAGCCTGTCTGTCCGACCAGCCTGTCTGTCTGACCAGCCAAGAAGGGACGTTTTTTTTGTTTATTTACTCGTCTGCATGCTGCGTGACGCCCGGACTCCCACTTTCTGAAACAGGAAATGGACAGCTGCCAGCAGCACTAACGAACAATGGTTACCATGGTGACGCCGAACTTAGTTTACAACCGCTGACTCAACCGAAAGTCATGGAACTGAACCGATGCAGAGCGAGGCTGCATTCACACCGGACCAGAAGACCAGATCTGGTTCAGACCGGGTCTGGGTCTCTGGAGGCCGATATCAATACTGATATTTGTTTTGATTAATCTGCTGACAAAGATACTGAACATTTTCATACCAAACGATTAGAAACCTGTTCCCAGTATTCAATGTTTCCTCCAGGAAAACTGTCAAGGGATAAAACCCAGAACAATACTCAGATCAGACTGGACCAGATCCATGTGAATGAACTAAGAACCATCTTGCTTTGTTTGGTCGATGTGCATTTTAGTTTTTCCTTCACCACCTTCATCTTCCTCTGGTGCAGTTAACCTGGCAGTAAACCAGTTTGAGCCCCGTTCACACTGCAGCTCCTCCATGTGACCCAGATCTGAGGCTTGTATTGAATGCTCAAATCAGAATTAGTCAAAGTTGCCATGACAACAAGCAAATATTCCATCAGTTGTCATCATGTTGTCAGGTTAGCTGAGCGTCAGCATGGAGGACGAGACACAGCGACGGACAGACAGAAACCAGATGTGTTATTGATCCTCTGGATCTGAGTTGATCAGAATGGAGTGTCTGCAGTGTGGGCGGAGCCAAAGACACTTGTTAATGAGATAAACTGTCTGTGATCTCTGACCTCCAGAGCTGGTTTGGTGTCTCGCTGCGTTTACTGATTACAAGCGGATCATCCAGGATCCAGATCCTCCTGGTGGCCGACCGGCTGGAGGATCTGGATCATCGACATGTCTGGGTTTCTGATTGTCTGTTGAAGATCAGGTATTTACCATGTAGATGTCACTTGAAGCAATATCTCTCAGCTAGCAGAGCAACTGAAGAGCTGAACACAAACCTCTTAGGATGCTTCAGGGAACCGACAGACTTCCCTCTGGTGGAACGACGTGGAAACGTTGAGTGGATCGTCTCTGCTGCCATAAAATGCCTGATTTGAAATAAAAGCCTGTTTTCTCGTCCGCTGGTTAGGAAGGTGTGTTTTATTATGAGCAGCAAAGACCAACAAACTCCACCAGGGAGCATCAGGACAGCTGGTCCTGGATCAGCAGCTCGTTACACTGGTTAACAGCTTCAACCAGAGAGGACTAGTTAGTGAAAGTGACTGGTCCGGAGTTACCTGTCCAGGTGAATCTGCTCTGAGACACAATGAACGGGGCAGGAAGCAACGGGGCTTGTGGGAAATGTAGTCTTAATGTGGAGAAACACTAGTAACAATACCACTGGTGAGAGAGGCTACCAGTCATCTCCATGGTCTCACTGGTTAACAGTCATTAGACCAGGTAGAACTAGTAACATGATGTAGCCATGGGGACGGGGGTGTAGCCATGGGGACGGGGGTGTAGCCATGGGGACGGGGTGTACAGAGGAACTCGTACTAAATTCAGTAGGGAACTAAATGAGACTTTTACAAATCTAACAGACATTGAACCATTGGTTTCAGATTATGGATCCCTAGTGTTGAGTGGATCCATAGTGTTGAGTGGATCCCTCCATCTGCAGACCAACAACACTGAGGTGAAGAAACCAGGAAGCAGTCCAGTCTTACCGTAACAAAAACCAACAAGAATGCACTTTATTGAAGACAGAAAGAAACAGAACCGGGTAGTAAACCAATAAACCTTTTTAAAAAAAGAACAAGACATTATTATATTCTCTTTTTTCATCGACAGTCCAGTTATATTGCATCACCTCAACGAACAGACACAAGGCAACGTCTCCCCTCAACAACAGCATTGTTACATTGATGACCCCATGATGAAACCTGGCCGAGCGTAGCGGAGGATCGATATAGACTCTTATGTACAAATGTAAACACAAACAAGGTGCAGAAACATGGAAGTAGATTATCATGACTTCCCAGCCACACCAGACAGACCGGCCCCCTGCAGCTCCGCCCCACTGCACCCTGGGAGTCAGGAGCAGCTCCGCCCCACTGCACCCTGGGAGTCAGGAGCTCACTTCAGTACTTCAGAGGATTTGGATTCTTTCTGAATGGAAAATGTTGATAAAGCATTAAAGAATGATGGTTAGCGTGCATTCTAATGCATGCTACTAGTTAAGGAGGAACTAGTAGAAATAGTTACTCTAACTTTACTGGCTACATGTAGTATTGATAGCTACTGTGTACTACTACTGCATACCATTTACCAGGTAGCATGCAGTATGGACAGTCTGTACTAGTACTGCATACTTGGTAGTAAGCAGAGATCTCCCAGTGTGTTGCGTTGCCCTCCAGGTTGGTCAACCAGAAACTAGTCAACTGGGAATGAAGGGTTGGTCAACCAGAAACTAGTCAACTGGGAATGAAGCCAGAAGGAGCGGCAGCATTAAACCCTGAGACTCTATTTTTCTATTCCCAGCTTCGATACGAGTCGATGCGTGGGGCAGGTTTTCATCAGAAGCTAGTCGGCGTTTGTATCCCGACTCTCCAGGAGAGGAGAGCAGCTTCCTGTTTCCATGGAGACTCAACAGATACAAAAGACACCCAAAAGAGGAAGAGGAATCCTGGCTGGGATCACTCCGTCCTACTCTTGCCTCCTAACATGCTGTTTCTAGCTCAGGAGCTACTGCCCCCTACTGACCTGGAGGAGAGACTAACCCTGACAGGAAACTCCAGTCCTGCAGCGTGGAGGTCCACCAGTCAGCAGGGCTTCAGTCCAACCGACCACTAGAGCAGCTCATCCCACTAACTAGTCCTCCTCTAGTGGTCGGTTGGACTGAAGCCCTGCAGACCGCCGGCCCTCCGTGGTCCAGGACTGGACACCACCACTCTACAGGTTAACCCCCAAGGGCTGGAAAGGGCTACAGGGCTGAACGCCGGGGGAATGGGAGAAGATTTACCCCCCTCCCCTCCCCCCGGGTTGGGGGAGAGGTGGCTGCTGGGAGAGACAAGGGGAGGATGGTGGCAGGGAGTGGACAGCAGGGGGCATCAGTCTTCATTCCTGGTCTTTGTCTGGTGTTAACAACCTGGTTGCACTCCCCCACACATCAGATGTACATGCACTTATGGCAACGACAAAAAGGCACCCGCGCACACGCACACGCACACGCACACGCACACGCACACGCACACGCACACTGACTGGGCCCTCATTGGCTCACAGACTGTCACGCCTCCTCCTCTGAATCCCGGTTTCTTCTATAGATCGGCATGTTGATGCTGTGGAACGCCGGGACCCAGCGGTTGTCATGGAGACCCACATTGCATCCGGGCGTGTCCTTGTGGGCACCGTGGCAACACATCCAGTATCCGGGTCCGTACGGCATGGCCTGGCAGTAGGGTTTGTGATGCCAGCGGCAGAGCGACACGTCACCGCGACCGTAGCGCTTCTTGCACTGCTTGCAGGGGTCGTCACGGTAACGAGGATCGGAGACCCAGCGCGAGTCGGCGGGTCGGACGCCATAGTTCTCGATGATGAACTTAAAGTAGTAGCAGGTGCATTTGAGGGCGACCAGACTCTGGGTCGGCAGCAGGGAGAAGACCTTCACCACGATGTGGTGAGGCAGGAAGGCCAGGTAGGGCTGAGGCTCCAGCAGCAGCTGCAGCTTGAAACGCATCTCCAGGAACTCATGGGAGACGGTGGGACGCAGAGCCCCGTCCACCTCCTCCACCCGGGTTCTCCTCTTCCTTTTCTCCCTTTTGTTTCTGTTCTTGGGGAGGGAGGAGGGACGACCAGGAGGGTGGAGGAGGAGGAGAGACTCCATCATCTTCAGGTCAGAAGTCAAACAAAGTTCAGAGTTTGTGCTAGGAGGAAGGAGGAGAGACTCAGAGTCTGTGGGAGTTTGTGAGGAGGAAGAGGAGGAGGAAGAGGAGGGCAGGGAGGTGTGTGGTTCTGAGACAGGAGGCTGGGAGAAAAACAACATGCCTGGAAGAGGCTCCTCCTCTGGCTGCTGGGGAGAGTTTGTAGAGGCCTGGGTCTGGGTCTGGGATCCAGATGCGTCTTGGAGCTGTGGGTGTAAACGGGATGGGGGGTGACGCTGGGTTTCAGGCTGTGTTAACTCTGTCTTTTCTGGTTGAGGCGCTTCGCCACGACCACCCTCACTGCTGCTCTCAGTCTTCTCCAGACGCCGGCTCGGCCCTCCAGCCTCCAGCCTCACCTCCTTCACCTCGACTGGAGCGTCACAGTGAGCTTTATCCAGGCTGGGCGTGGCCGAGGCTGGGTAGGGGGGCAGGGCCAGGGAAACACTTTCCTTCCTGGGTTTATCCGTGGGGCTGGCTGGGTCTTCTGAGGAGCTACCAGGATGAGTCTCCTTCAACCCGGCTGGGATGTGAACCTCTGGCAGTGATGGTGATGATGGTGATGATGGTGGCGATGGCGGCTGGGAGGAAGCAGAGCAGGGTTCCCCTCCAGCCAGCAGCATACGACCCACCGTCCTCCTCAGGCTGTTGTTCCTCGACAGATCTCCTCCTCCCAGAGTTCGCCTCCTCAGACACTCTGACTCCAGCTTGGCCACCATGTCTGACACTCTGACGCTGTCTGGCTCCTCCTCCCCGGCCGGCCTGACCTCCAACCCCTCCCTGCTGTGGTCTGGAGCTGGAGGAGCCCTGGACAGGGTGATGGTGGTGGAGCTCCTCTGCAGAGAGAGAAGAGGTTTGGAGTCCAGCTGCTCGCTGGTTCTCTGCTCCAGGAAAGCCACCATCTCCACCACCGACACCACCTTCCCTCCCCCCTCCTCCACCCCCTCCTCCACCACCTCCTCCACCTCCTCCACCTCCTCGCCTCCAGACTGCCGGTCAGCCTGGCCAAGGGCCCACAGGTCTGGGCTGGGCTGGGCTGGTTTGTGGGCGTGTTGCTGGTCCAGGAGCCTGGCTCTCTGGTCCTGGTTGCTCCCAGACTTCCTGCGTCGCTTGGCGGCAGAGTTCTCCTCCCATCCTCCCTTCACCTTCACTGCACGCGACAGCCCGGCCACAGCGGTGGGGTTCGAGCCCACAGCCTGCAGGGTCCCGTCCTCACCAGCGGAGCTCCTGGTAACGCCACGGTCGCCGGCCCCGGTGGCGCTGGCTCGTCCGCTCACCGAGGCAAAGATCGCAATCTTCTCCCGGACGTTTCCAGGTTTGATGACAGCCCAGATATCCAGTGGGGCGTCGGAGTCCTCTGCCGCCGTCTGGTACAGACTGACCGCCTCCTCGTTCTCGCAGCCTGGTGGGGGGGAGGGGCGCAGGGGGGAGGAGAAGGCGGGGAGGTTGGAGGAGGTTTTGGTTTTGCCGTGGTGGTTCAGCCGGTGTGACCCTGCCGCGTTGCTGTTGCTGACATTACTGTTGTTGCCTGTGGCGTTGCCGCGGCAAAGCGTGTTGGTCGAGATGACGCTGAACGGGAGGCGACCGCTGCTGATGTTACCATGGTTACCGTTGCCCGGGGTGACACAGGCCCTGAGCAGTGCCCCCTGCTGGC
This sequence comes from Hoplostethus atlanticus, assembly GCA_034670405.1. Classification (NCBI taxonomy): domain Eukaryota; kingdom Metazoa; phylum Chordata; class Actinopteri; order Trachichthyiformes; family Trachichthyidae; genus Hoplostethus; species Hoplostethus atlanticus. The sequence continues at coordinate 208,684 of JAXDDX010000193.1, forward strand.
CGACATAGAGGCTGCCTCGCTGGGAGGAAGTTTGAATGCCGACCGGATCCAACTCAGATCTCACCAGTTTAGGATACGACTTGAGATGCATGACTGACCTGAGAGACAGACAGGGAGAGAGAGAGAGACAGACAGGGAGAGAGAGAGAGACAGACAGGGAGAGAGAGAGAGACAGACAGGGTCACTGCAGGCCTTATTCAGCTTATTCTCTCTCAGTGCATATAAGGCGTTCTTCAATCCTGCAGAACTGATGGCAGGCAGGCAGGCAGGCAGACAGACAGACAGACAGACAGGACAGACAGACAGACAGACAGACAGACAGACATGACATTCCCACCTGTTAAATATTCAACAGGCTTTAACTTTAAGTCCCCGAGATGGACCAGAATGCAATGCGGTAGCCAGGATAGACCAGAATGCAATGCGGTAGCCAGGATAGACCAGAATGCAATGCGGTAGCCAGGATTGACCAGAATGCAATGCGGTAGCAGAGATTGACCAGAATGCAATGCGGTAGCCAGGATAGCCCAGAATGCAATGCGGTAGCCAGGATAGACCAGAATGCAATGCAGTAGCCGAGATGGACCAGAATGCAATGCAACAACCTGAATAGACCAGAATGCAATGCAGTAGCAGAGATAGACCAGAATGCAATGCAACAACCTGAATAGACCAGAATGCAATGCAGTAGCAGAGATAGACCAGAATGCAATGCAACAACCTGAATAGACCAGAATGCAATGCAGTAGCAGAGATAGACCAGAATGCAATGCAACAACCTGAATAGACCAGAATGCAATGCAGTAGCAGAGATAGACCAGAATGCAATGCAACAACCTGAATAGACCAGAATGCAATGGGGAAGTTGGAACACCAAAAAAGTAAAATACTTGATCACTAAATCAGACTGATGAGATCTGACCATCAAGGGGATCTGAGGGGATCTGAAGGGATCTGAAGGGAAAGCTCAGGAAAACGTCTCCAATTAGAAATAATATTCTAAGAACAAAGTAATACTGACTTAGTACTTCATGAACTGCGATATACTTTACTAACACAGTATTACTGTGTACTTTTCCATAGGTAAAACAAAAGGTTAAGATCAGCAGTGAGATGGAGAGGAGAGAGAGCTACTGCAGACTGTTGAGACGCGTCCCGTCCTCTAACGGGTGTGGTTCAGTCACACAGCCAGCTGTGATGATGTCATACTGTGTGTGTGTGTGTGTGTGTGTGTGTGTGTGTGTGTGTGTGTGTGTGTGTGTGTGTGTGTACGTGCCTGTACATGTGGTTGTAGAGCTTGGCATAAACACAGACATGAGGAGAAAACACAGGAGAGGAAGGAGGGAGGAAGGAAGGAATAAGGGAAGGAAAGAAGAAAGGAGGCAGGGATGGTAAAAGGAAGGAAGGAAGAAGGGATGGAGGTGGAAGGAAGGAAGGAACAAAGGAGGCAGGAAGGAAGGAAGGAAGGTACAGACTGCACTGACACGCTGGTCAGTGTTGACCTGGTTACTGACAGGAAGTAATCTATTACCCAGTACTCACTTCAGAAGTAATATTACAGCAGTAACTAGTTATTCTATTACTGGAGAAAGTCAAAGTAATGGGATTACTTCCACCCAGAGAAAGTAACTTCTCTACCATCTCTCCGCTAGTTAAGAGGAAAACCAATCAGGGAAGATTCAACTCTGAACTGTAATACAGGGGAAAGGACTAACCTCACTGTTAGGCTGCTGATTAGTTAGTCTAGTCTACAGTAACCAACCATCACCAGTCCTGTTCTACTCTCAACTTAAACTACCAGCCGCCGAGGCCTCTGGGTAAAAGTAGAAGGTTTGGCTACGACTCATCAGCTAACTCGGTAGAGAGAGAGACAGGTGGGGCAGTGAGACAGGGACGACAAGACAAAGGTCCCAGGACGTCGCAGTTAGACCAAATCTGGCCTGTGATTGGGCCACGCGTGAGGCGGGGCTTACCTCAAGGCTGCGTGTTGATTGGGTGGTGGTGTCCTGGTTTGAGTGACAGCTCGTCTGAGACTCCAGCTTCACATCTCTGATCCTCCCCAACGGCTCGACTCTTAGCCCCTCCTCCCTGAGCGACACACAAATTGAAACACTGACTATTGGTCGATCCCTGGTGTCAGTCAGTCTCTCTGGTCTGACCTCCTTACTGCTGGTTGTTAGAATGAACTTTATTCCACTGACTAAAACAAGACGTTAAGAAGCCACACACACACACACGTAAACACATGTGCTTGTACGTGCACGCACACAGACGTGCACACACACACACACCATATTTAAGCCATGGCTACAGAACTGGACCGGAACTTCCTGGATTTGGCTCTTCGCCCAGGAGACCACGCCCCCTGTCCAGTGACATCATGAATAAATTAACAGGAGTAAAGGAATGCAAAAACAAGTCAACTTTTGGAGGAAACTGGAGGAACCGACCTGAGGAACCGACCTGAGGAACCGACCTGATGATCAGAGTCTGAACACAGAACCACCTCACTCACTGTGTGTTTGACAAAGTGACCAAACAGGTTTTTCACTTTGACCTGATCTAGTCCAGTTGTCACTCACACACACACACACACACACACACACACACACACACACACACACACACACACACACACACACACACACACACACACACACACACGGAACTGACCTGGTATCAGTTTGGGAAACGTCGGCATGTCTGAACAGGACGGCTGTTGCTCAACGCTGCACTGAAAGAGCCCAGAGAAACCAATACCTCCCTCGCTGTGTTGGATCCACCGTTTGTGTGTTTGGTCTGAACCGGTTACCCGCCAGGTAACAACTGGTACAAACTACTGACACTGAACCGTGCTGAGACGTTCAGGCTTCACGTCTAAACTACTGACACTGAACCGTGCTGAGACGTTCAGGCTTCACGTCTAAACTACTGACACTGAACCGTGCTGAGACGTTCAGGCTTCACGTCTAAACTACTGACACTGAACCGTGCTGAGACGTTCAGGCTTCACGTCTAAACTACTGACACTGAACCGTGCTGAGACGTTCAGGCTTCACGTCTAAACTACTGACACTGAACCGTGCTGAGACGTTCAGGCTTCATGTCTGTAACTCAGGAATATAACAGACCTCACATCTTTAACGGGGCGTCTATTGATCCGTTTCATATCAGCAGCCGTTTCCCATCCTGGTCATTTTTCTGAACCCACTGAGGTCAACGGGAGAATCAGGTCCCAGATCAGCAACATTACAAGCAGCCAGTAGTAAGGAGGTCAAGGGTCAGAGGTCACAGCGACCTGACAGCAGATGGAACAAACACCCTGTGACCCTGGGAAACTACACTGTTATTAAGTGTTGACTTTATCAGCAGACACACAGACAGACAGACAGAGAGACAGACACTCTCGGAGTCGACCTTTAAACATCACACTTGAGACACACTTGAGACGGTGCTCTGACCAGAACATCGATCAGCTGATGATGATTGGCGGCAAATTGATCAGATAGTTAAGATTACCACAGTCAGTCTTTAAACTGAGGAGCCCCTGGGACGCCCTCAAGGACCCCTGGAAGCCACCTCGGGCCTCCCGAAGCTACCTCGGGCCTCCCGAAGGCACCCCGGGCCTCCTGAAGACACCTCGGGCCTCCTGAAGCCACCTCGGGCCTCCTGAAGACACCTGAAGACACCTCGGGCCTCCCGAAGCCACCTCGGGCCTCCTGAAGACACCTCGGGCCTCCTGAAGACACCTGAAGACACCTCGGGCCTCCTGAAGCCACCTCGGGCCTCCTGAAGACACCTGAAGACACCTCGGGCCTCCTGAAGACACCTCGGGCATCCTGAAGACACCTCGGGCCTCCTGAAGCCCTGCGATACCTCGGTGTTCAGGGAAGAGAAACCTGCTATTTGTTTTTTTTGGTTTTTAAAATGTCACCGACTCTTAAAAGACTGAAGACAGAAATGAAACCGGTTCTAGTTGGGAGGAAGTCGAGCTCTTGGCTGAAAACATGATTTTTACCAACTGGATCCTAGAGACACTGTCTTACAAAGTTTTACACCGCAGAGCTTCCAGAAGAAGCTCTTCAAATCGAGTTAACTCCACCCACCTGGACACTCAGCGCTCCCAGACCCATCAATCAGACGATTGACTTGTTAATCACCGGCCGGCCGAAGTTCAAAGTCTGACTGGAAAGCATCTTTAAGTCAAAGTAGCTGCTGTTCAATAAACCTACAGACCAACAAGCCTGAAGAGGAAGCTGTCATCTGGCCCCGCCTCCTCTTTCATCTTCAAAACAGAAACTGACCAGGACAATACAGGAAGCGGGAAGTACTGCTGGGACCTCATTACAAATGAACGGGTGTCCAAAACAGTTGAAGTTAACTAAACACGAGTTACACGCATACTGCAAAGCAATCACCCAATCAGGAGTATTGATTACTAGTCTCCTATCTATCAGGGTGTTATCACTGCTTTGGACCCGTTAGACCTACACTACCATCAGAATAACACAATATATTGATGACACTGATGAGTGTCTGGTTAGTTGGTTAGTTAGTCTACATCACCTGGAGTCCTGCTCTCTGCTAAACAGCTAGTTAGCTGTTATACTAGTTAGTGTGTCAGACTGCTGACTGGAGAACAAGAGGACATGGACTAAAAAGACCTTATTGAATCGTTCCTAGTAGAACAACCGATTGTCACCTCATTTGTTTGTCTTATTTACTGTCACCAGTAGTGATTTAGTGATAGTAGTAGTAGTAGTAGTAGTAGTACTAGTAGTAGTAGTGATGGACGCTGCAGGTCGGTCCAGTACTTTGCTGTCAAGGTCAAGTCCATGGCGTTTCCATTAGAGGCTATTCAAGTCCAACAAGTGGGGCGTCCTGCTGGGCCCTTTCTCTACGTCTGAGGACAAAATACCAAACACATCCTACAAATACAACCAGCTACTGGACTAACAGGTTAGCATGACTCGCTCCCCACGGTAGGCCTGATCTAGCCAGCAGCATCCAGAACGGAGTTGAGACAACCAGAGAACAACCAGAACATCTAGAAGAACAACCAGAGAACAACCAGAAAACAACCAGAGGAACAACCAGAACAACCAGAAGAACAACCAGAAGAACAACTAGAAGAACAGCCAGAGAACAACCAGAAGAACAACTAGAAGAACAACTAGAAGAACAACTAGAAGAACAGCCAGAGGAACAACTAGAAGAACAGTCAGAGAACAACTAGAAGAACAGCCAGAGAACAACTAGAAGAACAGCCAGAGAACAACTAGAAGAACAACCAGAGAACAACTAGAAGAACAACCAGAGAACAACTAGAAGAACAACCAGAGAACAACTAGAAGAACAACCAGAGAACAACTAGAAGAACAACCAGAAAACAACTAGAAGAACAACTAGAAGAACAGCCAGAGAACTAGAACAGCCAGAGAACAACCAGAGAACAACTAGAAGAACAGCCAAAGAACTAGAAGAACAACCAGAGAACAACTAGAAGAACAACTAGAAGAACAACTAGAAGAACAACCAGAAGAACAACCAGAGAACAACTAGAAGAACAACTAGAAGAACAACCAGAAGAACAACTAGAAGAACAACCAGAAGAACAACTAGAAGAACAACTAGAAGAACAACCAGAAGAACAACCAGAGAACAACTAGAAGAACAGCCAGAGAACAACCTTCTTCATTGCCAGACAGAAACTAGGGCTAAGGCTGCTTCATATGTGGTGAAGCAGGACTGACAGCAGATGCTGCGTCTGCAGGGTGAAGACAGCTAACTGGCTAACAGGTTAACAGGTTAACTAGCTAACAGATTAACTGGTTAGATGTGTCATCTATCTGACACACGACACAGTTTGCTAAACCTCCATCACTTGGTTTTGCTGGAAGCCCGCAGGCCTTCCATCCCGTCCAGGCTGCAGCAGCAGACAGTGGCTCCAGGTTGGATGTGGTGCAGCTAACCCGATCAGGACGGACTTCAGAGACAAGTCGACAAACTTCTGCTCTGCAACATGACTAGCCTCAGAGCTAACTAGCATGCTGTGTCCCTTTAAAGTAGTGTTACAACTAGCTACCTAACTAGCCCCCACAGCTAGCTTGGTGCTAGCCGATAAACACCATCAGATTTGACTGTCTTGTGTCGACATATCAACTCAATTAAGTCACATTTCGACTGACTTCCCTTCGCCTGCTCCACATCGGAGCAGCAGAGACAGACAGCGGAGAGGCCGAGGGTCAACACCAACCTGGGAGGACGACTCGGAAACCCGTCCGCTGGGAAAGCCGCTGGGAAAGCTGCTGGCAGCGCGAAAAACAGCGACTTCTCACGACTTGGCCGACTCTTTGAAGCGCATCGCTGTCGACTCCCTTCAGACTAGCTTGTGGTAAACGTTCATTTAAACGTTAAATTGCGGTGAAACGGGAGCACCGCTTGCTATCAACCTGCCTACTTCACCAAACTAACAGCTACTGGCCAGAGAGACGTCCAGCTGGAGCAGCGTCATGACGTGTTGCTGTCGACCAAAGATCGTCTATGTTTGAAAGTGATGATGATGATGATTACCACCACCACTACTACCAGTCCTTGTAATCTTTTTCATCCTAAACCTTTATAATATCTGTTTAACGCCCCGGGTTAAGAAGGTAAACATGAATTTTCTAATATTTTTCAATTGAAATTTCACTCTAAATCACAGAGAGTAATAAAACTGTAATCTGCAAAAGACATTTGAAGCTATTTGATATTGTGTTGTATAGCCGAAAGTAAGGCCTGAAATGTGAACTTGGAAATGTATTTTCATTTTTTATTTATTTTTAATTATTTTGTTTTATACAGTAAATACCATTGTGACAATAATGCTTTGATGTTTTTTGTACATTGAATGTTTTTCAATAAAAAGTCATCATGTCTTCTTAATGCATACATTTGTAGACCAGAGGGCGAGACAGTTTATTTTTGGACATTGAGTTATTCATCCTTCACCCCACAATGATCTTTGGTTGTACTTTACGCTTAAATAATGGCGTTCCCAGCAGCCTCCAGATCCTCTCTGGTTTATTTTACTTTATTTGACCTGAATCTACTGTCACCTCAACTATTTCTGTTGATTGCTACTATATATATATATATACTCAGTGGGGTCCAAAAGTCTGAGACCACTAGTCAAGATACTTCTATTTTGCATTTGTTTCGAATGTAATACTATTTACTATACTATAACATCAGCTTAACAATTTGAGTGAAAAGTTGAATCTTTGAAAAATGAATTTCAGAATATCTTAGTATTTGGTTTGTCCCCCTTTTGCTTTAATGACAGCATGCCCTCGAGCTGGCAGGGACTCCACAAGTTTGTGCCAAGCTTGATGACCCATGTTATCCCAGCTTGATCTGACAATGTTCCAGAGAGCTTCTTGAGATGTCGCAGAATGCTTGGCTTTCTCTTCAAGTGCCGCCATAAATGTTCAATGGGGTTGAGGTCAGGTGACTGTGGAGGAAAGTCCATGACAGTCAGGACTCCTTGGTCTTCTTTGGTCTTCAAGTAGTTCTTGCAAAGCTTTGAGGTATTTGGGGTCATCCTGCTGCAGTAGGAATCCTTCTCCACAAAGATGAAAACCAGAGGGCAGCATGTCTCTGAAGACTGGAGTGGTTCTTCTCCTTGGTCAGGGTGTAGTCAGTTCGGTGCAGGGGTCCAACTCCAGAGGAGGCAAGACATGTTTCACTGTCGGTCTGATACGCTGCGGTATCATTCTCTCTGCTGTTCGTCTCCTCACATACACCCTTCTCTTACTGCCATAAATCTCAAACTTGGATTCATCAGTAAATAGGACTTGTTTCCAGTCATCCACTGTGAAATGTTGGTATTTCTTAGCCCACCCCAAGCGTTTGGCCTTGTTTCCCCTCCTGAGAAGTCCTCTGAGACCACTACAAGACAGATTTCTTTGACAGTACTTTTGCTGATTGGAGTCTTGCATTCTTTATTTAGCAAATGCTGTATCTGTGATGAAGTTGCTTTTCTATCTCTCGGGGAACTAAGCTTGATGTATTGATCTTCTGATGGTGTGGTCAACATTCTAGAGTTCCATGCACTGCCCCCTTAGAAACCTTTAGTCTAGCCGTGATGTGACGCTGACAAAGCCCCTCTTTGCTTAGAAAAACAATGCGACTTGTGACACTTTCTCTTAGGTCTGATGCCATTTTTCCCACTATCACAATGCTACTTCGTAAGCAATGATCTGCTGGAAGCTTGAGGCACAGCCATATTTCTAACAGGTGAACTGCAAGTTGAGTTACTTGAACGAGCCTCTGATGAGTAGATCAAATCATCTGAAGTGTCATCTGAAGGGACGCAACTCAAGGAAATCTGACCTTTTGTACAGTTAAGTTGGTCAACGCCACAAATTTGCTTAAATTTGATTGCTGACCTAGAAATGTGCAGAATCATAAATATTTCTTCTTCATTTCACATTTCACAACTTCTCAAACTTTCTGATTATTTCCAGGTTTACATGAAAATATTAGAGATTTTCAATGTGGTCTCAGACATTTGGACACCACTGTATGTGTGTGTGTGTATGTGTGTGTGTGTGTGTGTGTGTGTGTGTGTGTGTGTGTGTGTGTATGTGTGTGTTTTACTTCCACCACTACTGGTGTTACTGGTCAACTGATGTTTCAGTGAGATATCTCTATTTTTACTAAATATATGGAACAACATAAAACCAAACGGTTTGACTCATTAACAGATAGTGGGGAATGTGATCTGTTGACTAACTGAAAGTACTTGCTCTAGATACTACAATACTATGCTCTATGATGAACTGAGGTAATTACAGTTTTTATCCATGCAGCAGTTTGAGCTCCTGTCAACCTGCAGCCTGTGTAGTCTGATTGGTCTGGTCAGGAGCAGAAGCCCCGCCCCTCTGTGAATAATTAATCTCAGCTGTTTCAGTTTGCAGAGTCACCCGTCGCTTTCCATCATGAAACATGTATCAGGATGCCAGTGTGTGTGTGTGTGTGTGTGTGAGTATCAGGTATCAGGTGTCACCTTCCTCTGTACAACATGAAGCAATAACAGACGTAACAGGATGTTTTGGTGATGTTTCAACATCACGTGTGTCTAACCTGGTCCTGAGCACCCTAGGGTGACGCTGTGTTTGTGTTTCAGCGTTTCAGCGTGTAATTAAATGACTTTAAGGAAGTTTGTTCACAAACGAACACTAGAAAAGCCTAACAGGAAGTCTTCAGTGAAGCGGTGTTCTCTCTCTCTCTGTAGCTGTGTTAATATTGATCTATGAACTGGCAGGACGAGCAGCTTCAGATCAAACAGACACAACAACAGCATGTCTGTGTACACTTGAACCGTAGCAGGTGTCACTCCAGCTTCACACTCCAACACATGGAGCGTTTTGTGGCAGGTCCATATTTACCACAGGGGTCAGAGGTCAGGAGCAACATCAGCACTTAATGGTTAAAATAATGGAACACTAATGTGTTCTGTTTCATATTAGTAGTAGTAGTAGTAGTATTAGTACGTCATAATAACTGTGTAGGGAAACAGTCCCTAACCCCTCCACAGAGAGGTCAGAGGTCAGAGGGTCTCTGTCCACAGTAGAATACAAACAGACACACAGAAACTCCACTAGTAGTTTATTTAATGAGATTATGACTTTATTGTTCTTTTTTCATCACCTGAGTAGAAACATACAGAAGAGTGCAGTGAAATATAGCAGACCCAGAGGATCTACTGAGGATCTACTGCGGATCCACTGCGGATCAAGTGTGGATCAAGTGTGGATCCACTCCACTGTGGTTCTACTGCAGATCTAGTGGATCTAGTGCTCTCTCTTAGGGCAGCTTCTCGACCTGGACAGAAGAGAGGTGGACGTCGTTGTAGATGTTGAAGTGGTTGATGGATTTCAGGTCGCGGATTCTGTGTTTGTACTCCAGCAGGTGGGACTTGTTGACGGCCACCTTGAACTCACTGTTGGTGCACATGATCTTCAGCTACCAGACACAAGAAACACCATGTTATTACTATTACTACTATGAATATTATTATTATTATTATTATTATTATTATTAGTACTATTATTATTATTACTACTACTATTCATATTATTATTATTATTACTATTATTATTATTACTATTATTATCATTATCATTATTATTACTATTATTATTATTACTATTATTATTATTATTACTATATTATTATCATTATCATTATTATTATTACTATTATTATTATCATTATCATTATTACTATTATTATTATTACTACTGTTATTATTATTATTATTATTATCACTATTGTTATTACTATTATTATTATTACTACTATTGTTATTATTATTATTACTATTATTATCACTATTGTTATTACTATTATTATTAGTATTGTTATTATTATTATTATTATTATTATTATTACTATTATTATTATTACTATTATTATTATTACTATTATTATCATTATCATTATTATTACTATTATTATTATTACTATTATTATTATTATTACTATATTATTATCATTATTATTACTATTATTATTACTATTATTATTATCATTATCATTATTACTATTATTATTATTACTACTGTTATTATTATTATTATTATTATCATTATTGTTATTACTATTATTATTATTACTACTATTGTTATTATTATTATTACTATTATTATTATCACTATTGTTATTACTATTATTATTAGTATTGTTATTATTATTATTACTATTATTATTATTGTTATTATTACAGACACCTCCATGACTACAGGTGGGTGTTTCAACCGATAAAGGTTTTTCAAGGCCAATTCTATACTAGTATTTTTGGACTGAAGCTGCAGTTGTTCAGATATTCAATATCTTTAAATTTGACCATTTTCATACCAAAATAAAACCAAATCCCAAGTATTTGTGTTTTCCCCCAGAATATTCTTCTTCTCAGGGTTTAAAAGCTGAAACAGGTTTAGACCATGGGACACTAAAACAAAGTGAAACCCAGGATACTAATACTAATATATATAATATGTAAATAATGATAATACATAAAATAAAATATATTCATTCATATAGGTTCGGTTCTTCCCATAGACAACCAGTGTAGTATTGATAATTTCTACAATAAATATCTAATCAATCAAACTGCATCATATCATCATGTCAGTGGTGGACGACCCTGGTAGCAGTAGTGTATACATAGTATATATAGTAGTATATATATATATATCGGCCTCTCAGTTAAAGGCTCAGTTTGGTCTGAAGGATCTTCAGCTTCAGGAGACAAACACAACCTGAATTA
>JAXDDX010000193.1:225000-230000 GCA_034670405.1 Hoplostethus atlanticus
ACCGCACGAAAGTCAGCGAGTCCGATGACGAAATCAATACATCAAATTTCACTGACCTACCGGGTCGGTTCTGGGGAAGGTTAGCGGGTTCAGGGCTCAGCACCAAACCGGAACAGGTTGGTGGAAAAGGCTAACAGAGGAGAGGGAGTGAGAGAGGGCAGAATCCGATCACAAACCAGTTCATCATGAGACAACTAGTAACCTTCACTAGTTAGGAAACTTTCACTGGGTTACTCTACTTCTCTGTAATCCAATGAAATGATTTCAAAACGTTATTTTACCTTTGGAAGCGACACAGAAAAGATCCAGACTCTGTGTGTAGTTGTACATGTTGTCTGTGAAGAAAGGACAACCCAGGCAGGTCACTTTCACTTGGTGTGTCTGGTAACTGGTGAGCGACTCAGCGGTTTGTTCATTTCTAATCAAGGTAACTGGCGCCATCTGGTGGTCAAAGGTTGCTACAGCAAGCGTTCTGCTGGAGGCGGCGAGTTACTGCCAGGGGTCCGGTACAGGGGGTCGGTACAGGGGGTCGGTACAGGGGGTCGGTACAGGGGGCCGGTACAGGGGGTCGGTACAGGGGTCCGGTAGAGGTGGCCGGTACAGGGGTCCGGTACAGGGGGTCGGTACAGGGGGCCGGTACAGGGGTCCGGTACAGGGGGTCGGTACAGGGGGTCGGTACAGGGGGCCGGTACAGGGGGTCGATACAGGGGTCCGGTACAGGGGTCCGGTAAGGGGGCCGGTACAGGGGGTCGGTACAGGGAGTCGGTACAGGGGTCCGGTACAGGGGACCGGTACAGGGGGTCGGTACAGGGGGTCGGTACAGGGGGCCGGCACAGGGGACCGGCACAGGGAGTCGGCACAGGGGTCCGGTACAGGGGACCGGTACAGGGGGTCGGTACAGGGAGTCGGTACAGGGGGCCGGTACAGGGGACCGGTACAGGGGGTCGGTACAGGGGGTCGGTACAGGGGGCCGGCACAGGGGTTCCGGTACAGGGGGCCGGTACAGGGGGCCGGTACAGGGGGTCCGGTACAGGGGGTCGGTACAGGGGGCCGATACAGGGGGGCCGGTACAGGGGGCCGGTACAGGGGGCCGGTACAGGGGGTCCGGTACAGGGGGACGGACACAGACTTCCACACTGCAGAGATGAGCTCCAAGATGAGCCAATCACAGCTCATAGTTTATTTTTGTCTGTGGTGTCCTGCTCTCCCAGTTTCTATGATTTTAGTTTAATTTGATCACTACTGGTGTCATCCCATCTCTAACCAGACGGGGGAAGTGACATTGGATGGCAGCAGCATTAAGACAGAAGATCTATGATGATTTCTTTCCCCATCAGGAGGAAGGATCATGGCAGAGATGTCTTCAGGAATGACAGCAGCCCAATGCTCATCTTATCCTCACAACCATTTCTGTCATTACTGTATCTCAATAAACAGCTATGTGATAAGAAAAGCAGGTCGGGCCAGATCAGACCCGCTGGTTTACCTGGACCAACATGTGTTTGAGCGGTAGGTTCTCAGGTGAAAGCATTGATCAGATCTGCAGATTACTAATGCCACATATAGAAAACAGCACACACCACAGTAAAGCTCTCAGTCCCACAGATTGTCTGCATTGTCTCTGTTTTTCAAGTGGTACATTGAGGTTCATATGTGGCATGGTTTCAGGTGTAATGTTTTTAGCTTTTCAGTTCTTTAATATTGTTGAACACATGATATTTAATAAGGTCTATCAACGTTGTTCGTTTTTAATTCAACAATTACTTACGCATTCAATTAGCAATCAGCAATTTGTTGCCAATCTTTCTCTCTCACTTTATTTATGGCAATCGTATTTCCCTTTTCATTGTAATATGGCTTAATTCTCCATAGACCTCCACTAAAAGTTGCTGTTCAGTGGCCTGAACATTGCGGCTCTGTCTTCACCGTCATTTTTCACCATGATGAATCGATCAGATCCATGATCGACCACTCGGGCTGCTTAAATAAACTGTGTATAAATGTGCACGCGCAATTATCTGGATCGCTTGAGCCTGGCTCGGTTTAGCCCGATCACGGTTGCTTGACTTGGGCTTTGTGGAACCGCTTTAGCCCCGATTGATTTGTTAGGTTAATTCAAACCAGGCTTGTGAGGTTAATCTCTGCTTCTCTAAAGCTGCCTTGTGGAACAGGCCTCAGGTCTGGATTAGTGATGGCCGATTCGCGAATCGTTCAAAAGAACCGAATCAGTTAAGTGAGTGAGCTGATTCGACTCGCACACGCGACTGAATTGATTCAGCAGCGGCTATAGCAGCGCCAGAAAAAAAAAATGTATTTAAAAAATCACCAGTTAATTTATCAAACAACATCTTAAACATTACAAAAACTGTTGTCAATGTATATAGAATGTAATAGATCACTACATTATTACATTGGCCTTTTTCATAATCCAATATGGCTCCTTGATCCGGCGGGTAAGCGGAAGTAGTCTCGTTCATCGGACGAGAACCGCTGATCCGACTGAGCGGCTCGCGAACGAGTCGAGAGAGCAGATGAACGAGAGAGCAGATGAATATCGGACTTCTCGGACTCAATCGGACATCTCCGAGAGAGCAGTCCGAGATGTCCGAGCGGTTCACGTCTGATGAACGAGAGAGACTACTTCCGCGTACCTGCCGGATCAAGGAGCCATATTAGATCGTGAAAAAGGCCAATGTAATAATGTAGCGATCTATTCTGCACACATTGACAACAGTTTTTGTTGTTTAGGATGTTGTTTAATAAATTAACTGGTAATTGGGTAAACTATAAGCCATTTAACATTTAACATTGGTCAACAAAAATGTCTCTATTAGAAAAAGAAAGTCAAGAGCACACGAAATAAAATGAAATCAATAGCAATACTCTGTGTAAATACTATAAATATTATTATCATTAACCTGTAGTTTAGTTGGTGTTTTACAGTTGGTTACACATCTGGTTTGAAAGGGGTGGCGCTCATATGCATCCATTACTAGTATAGCTCAGTTAGTAGAGCATCAGACTCTCATGCTGAGGATTGTAGGTTCAAACCTCACGTGGGATGGTATGTTTTTGTTGGTGAATCATAATGAATCGATTCAGAATCGATGCACTTCTATCGGACGGCTCGAAAGAATCGAGTTAGTTAAAAGAGTCGGTCTTCCCATCACTAGTCTGGATGCTCACTGAACTGGTTTAGACCAGATGGTTCTTCGTGTCAGTCAGCAGTAGGAAGTGAAATGAAGAGCTGATCCAGACTCACTGAGGTCAGAGGTCACAGCACCCTGACAGGCCTGCTGTTGAAATGTGTGTGTGTGTGTGTGTGTGTGTGGTTACAATAACAGGATGCAGAATAACAGTGAGTTCATAGTGTATTTAGTAAGCAGCTTCTTTAAGGAAAAATGTGTTTTGTTCATTATTTTATTATTTCTGTCATCTGCAGGCCACAGACAGACAGACAGATGGACAGACGGACAGACGGGCAGGCGGGCAAGCAGGCAGACAGGCAGGCAGACAGGCAGACAGACAGACTGCAACCACACACACACATGCAGCCAGGATGAACAGGTGGTTCAAATTTGTATTTATTATTTTACAGTATTATTCCAATGTATATTGGTAAAAGTCTCAATAGTTTAGTATTTTTGTTCCTGGTTTGTGTCGCTGCCCATTGAAAGCAGCCCTAGTGAGTCAAGACCCATTGAAGGAGATGATTTAAAGTCACCAGCAGGGGGCAGCAGAGAGACAACCTGTACACATTACTACCAGTAGCAGGTGCTGGAGCTCTTTAATAAGAGGTAGAGAGAGACATAGAGGGAGAAGGAGAGAGAGAGACAGAGGGAGAAGGAGAGAGAGAGACAGAGGGAGAAGGAGAGAGAGAGACAGAGGGAGAAGGAGAGAGAGAGAGTACTACTACTAGTACTACTACTACTACTAGTACTACACTGACCAATAATTAAGACTACTAGTCTTAGGGAGAGATGGAGACAGACAGACAGGGAGGTCTGTAGCCACTGACTACAGACCATAATAATACTAGAGATAGATATAATATGTCTAGACAGTGTCACGGCCTCTCAGCCCTCACCCTCACTTCCCCCTTCTAGTCTGTCTGTTACTGTCTTCCTGTTGTCATGTCTCTCTCTCTCTCTCTCTCGCGCTCTCTCTCTCTCTCTCTCTCTCTCTCTCTCTCTCTCTCTCTCTCTCTCCCTCTCCCTGCAGGTTGGTGGGCGTGTCCCTGAGGGCCGATCTACTCAACTGACCAATCCCTCATCTCCCCTGTGTATATCAGCTCTGCCCTCACACATGCTCATTGCTTGCTTGTCTTGTGTATCTTGACGTATGAACTCATTCCCAGTCTAGTCAGTTGTTGTCTGTATTTGATGCTCTCCATCTTTATTACTCTGAGTAAAGCTCTTTCCTGAGAACCTCTGCCTCCGTCCTCTGTCTGCCTCTGGGTCCACCTGCAATCGAACCCTGATAGTAACCCAGCAGTTTATTATTGTTATTGTTATTATTATTGTTATTATTGTTGTTGTTATTATTATTATTATTGTTGTTATTATTTTTGTTATTGTTATTATTGTTATTGTTATTGTTATCATTATTATTCTATATATTTGACATATTCCTGCTGAGCTGCTCTACAACAGACTACAGATGGAGAATCACAATTAAACCAGTAAGCCAGTCGCCTACAAATGTAACAGTAATAGTAGTAGTCATAGTAGTAGTAGTAGTAACAGTAATAGTAGTAGTAATAGTAGTCACAGTAGTAGTAGTAGTAACAGTAGTAGTAATAGCAGTAGTAGTAGTAGTAGTAACAGTAGTAGTAGTAGTCCTAGTAGTAGTAATACTACTAGTAGTAGAAGTACATCTGTCTCTCTCTGTCCTCAGTCTATTACCTATGTGTATTAATATGGATAAGTATTTTGGATAATATGGATAAGTACACGGTAATATGGTACACGGTAGTAGTACACAGTACACAGTAATATGGT
>JAXDDX010000193.1:240000-245000 GCA_034670405.1 Hoplostethus atlanticus
AGATGATTGTCTTCATCACACACACACACACACACACACACACACACACACACACACACACACACACACACATCTTGACCGAGGGGGAGGGGTTTCGCTCTCCTTCACACTCTTCACCTACTAATGTCACCATTCTGTTTTTCAATTCAGACAACTTTATTGATACCTCGCTCACATTAATACACACAATACACTTCTCTCACCCCCACCCCCCTCTCTCTCCCTCTCTCTCCCTCCCTCTCTCTTTCTCTCTCACCATCCTGCAGAAATTAGTCCTCTGTATTTATCCCATCCTCCTTTCCACTGTCCTTATTGTGGAAGAGGACCATGTGAGCATGCTAACTCCACCAAGCACCTGGCTAGCCTGTAGCTTGTAGTTTTGACTGAATGTGTCTGACATGTTTGACATAGCAGTGAGTGTTGAGTGTGTCTTACTTGGCTTGTGTGTCGAGTTTTGGTGATGGAGGTTGGAGGTGAAGCCTCCTTTATCCCCGCTGTGTGTGAGTGTTCAGGTTTAAAGGGTTAATCCGTCAATAAGACTCTAATTAGACCATTTGTTCAGTCAGACTGAACAGGGCAGATCAAAGCTACAACAAGATGCTGGGATTACTACACACACACACACACACACACACACACACACACACACACACACAGCAGGCCATGCTGTTATCTGACTGGTAGTCATGTTACCTCCTCATCTAGGAGACATTCAGTTGTTTTATGTGTAATTCTTCCATTTGCACATTTATTCATGTGCATCATGTTCATATCTTATTTTCTTTGCTGCATCCTGTTACTGTTTGCTGCTGCAACAACCCAAAGTCCCCACAAGGATCAATAAATCTAATCTAATCACATTTAATCCAGTATTCCTGAAACCTGGAAGGCTTTATAGGTAGGTAGGTACTTTATTAATCCCTGGGGGGAATTTTTTTTCATAACAACCACCATGACAGAATAATACTAAGAATATAAAATACAATAGGAATAATAAAAATAAAAAATATATAAAGCTATACAATATATGGTACCAACCTGCTACCAAGCATCTGATCCAGGATCAGTCTGTTAGTTAGTAATGTGTCAATAGAACCAGTTGACCGTCTGAACCAGGTTGTTGTGGTGTATCTGTAGATCATCCAGTAACGTTCTCAGTAAAAGTGATCAGTGTGATCAGGTAGATTTGTCTCCAAATGTAGGTTACTGTGACAACTGTCTTGTCTTTAGTCCTAGTCTCTACTCCAAAACACTCTGAGTTGGAGCTGGAGAAGAGTCAGCTAGTTAACCTGAACTAACTGCTAGCTAGCTAACTAGCCAGCAGGCTAGTTTAGTTACTGTTAACATGGGACTACTAGCCACTGCTAACGCTAGCTTCTACTAGATACGTTAGCTAGTGTGCTAACCAGATGTGTTAACAACAAGACAGTGATGGTTAGCTGACCAGATACTATGGTTAGCTAGCTAACAAGCTACATGATCTAAACACTAAATCAATCAGATGGATCAGTGATGAAATGATCAGTTCAGTAGAAACAGACAGAAATTAACCATGAAGATTAAATTCTGTTGAGACAGAAACACAACCAGCTGATCAGAGCTGAGGACCTCCAACATGGCCGCCAGAGGGGGCGGGGCTACGTAACCTGATAGCTTCTAGTGCTCATTTTCAGATTAATAGGTTGGTAGAAGATCTCAATGTACACATGAAGCCTGCATGCTAGCTGTGGCTCCATGCCACCACAAGGATCTGGTAGCTAGCTGGTAGAGTTTTGTTACAATAATCTAATTTGTTTCTACTGTACAACATTCAGTAAAGAGTTGTCTGTAGTACTATTGCAGGATAAAAACATGAAGGGAAGCCATTGCAAAAAGATACGACACGACGCGACACGACACGGAACCGCGACATGGCGACACGGCGACACGGCCAGGCACAACACAGCACCGCATCGCAACATAAAAAATCACACAACATTTGGTGCCTTTCAGCAGCATGATGGGTTTAGTGGTTTAGTTTCATGGATGGATTGAATGGAGGATCCTGAGGATCTACTCATTTCTCACTGAAGTTTACCAGTAAACCAATCAGTGATCAATAGTAAACTAATAATTTATGATCATATTTGTCTTCATGACATGTAAATTAAACGGTAACAAAAAAACTGATTGTATTTTCTCTGCAGCAGCAGTGTGTGTGTGTGTGTGTTGGGGGGGGGGGGGGTGATGCTGGTCGTAGTGAAGCCCAGGAATGCAGTCTATTCTTGGGGAAGGTCTGTCTGAAATCTGGGCCAGGGGGCAGCTCCTGGATTATCATAGTGTGTGTGTGTGTGTGTGTGTGTGTGTGTGACTAGCAGAATGAGTCCTGCACTTCTATCAGAGTGATAATAAGAAACATGCCGGCAATGCAGTGTGTGTGTGTGTGTGTGTGTTCTCAACGCTTATGCATGATAAATATGTGTGAGTGCAAAACTTGTGTGTGTCTCTCTACTGTTGTGTAGGTGTGTGTGTGTGAGTGTGTGTGTGTGTGTGAGAGAGAGAGAGAGAGAGACGTTACACACACCCCCCTCCAGCAGGACTCAGTCTCTCTGGATTACTATCTGTGTCAAGACTCCGGGTTTCACTGTTGCTATGGTGCTGATAACACACACACACATACACACAGCCATTATAAGCATGGCATCTCACTGTGTGTGTGTGTGTGTGTGTGTGTGTGTGTGTGTGTGGACTCTCAGCTCATTTATTGGACCAGATTACACATAGTTTCTATTATTAGCCATACTGCCCGTCATAGCCAGGGGGTCGCCAGTGGGCGTGGTTTCCTCTTCAGAGCATTGAGCACGGTTTGGTTTTCATTGGTTGAGTGCACCTTGTGGACTTCAATAAACTCATTACTTTTTACAACGACTTTTTTTACATTATGTCTTGAGAGGACAAATGTTGGTAAATGAAGACCAGCATCATGACTAATGTATTGGAGGGCTTGGTGGGCGGAGTCTGTTTCAGGAAGGTCCATATATGTCCATGACTATTTTACAAGGTCAAACCTCGTCTGAGGATCGGTTTTCACTTTGGGGTTGTTTTGGTTTGAACTTTATTTTCTCTTCACATTTAGTCGATTTTTTTGTGTTTTGCTTCAGATGAAAGGTTCAAATGCAGTAAGTCCTGAGTTTCAGCTCAGGTGGGGTCATGACATGGGGGTCACCAGGGGTCACCGTCCTCACCAGGGGTCACCGTCACCGTCCTCACCAGGGGTCAGCGTCCTCACCAGGGGTCACCAACCTCACCAGGGGTCAGCGTCCTCACCAGGGGTCACCAACCTCACCAGGGGTCACCGTCCTCACCAGGGGTCATGTCAGGGACCGAGCTGGTAGACCAGAGAAACACAGGTTGTTTTTTTAAAATACAAAACAAATACAAAACAAAAAACAAAAAATAAATAAATAAAAAACAAAAATACTTCTGATAATAATTCTGGGCCCATAAAAAAGGTCAACATCCTAACAGCAGAGAACTAAACAGCACAAACCGACCTCCCAACTGAGACGGGGGAACATCTAGTGGCTGATCATTCAGGGCAGTGTTCTTTTTGTTGATGAATAATTTTCGTCAGTTTTCGTCAACAACATTTTTTCATTTTCTTTCTGACGATAACTAAATAAAAAGTAATTTATGATGACAAAAACTATGACTAAAACTATTGACACTTTCGTCAACGACTAAAAACGAGAGGAAAAGGGATCCAATCAGACGAGTCATCCCAAAATTCATGCAGAGGTAAGCACACTCAAATGTTTTTTTTCTAGCTAACGTTATTTTATCAGCTAACCTGAGCTGGTGTGTTTTTGTTAAACTTGAAATACATTACAAGCTAAAAGAAACCACCGCTGTCCTGTACTGATGAGAGAAGTGAATGACCCAGAGTTGCTAATCTAGAAAATGTGGGGAAAAAAGATAGAAAATGTGTTTGGGACGAACAGAGATGTTCCCTGTTCCGGGACCAAAGGGATTTTTGTATGTATGTATGTATAACTATCGCTTAACCCCCGTACACACCAGATGCACAAGCGCACACACACACTGCTGCGCTTCACTTCCGCTCCCATGTTAACGAATGCCGCGGTTCTCACCGGCCGAGCGCACGGCAGGCGGGCGGCTCGCAGACGTGGAGCTGGGCGTCCGCATGCACAATCCCATAGAAATACATTGTATATGCACAATATCTGCATCATATCACCACATATTAATGTTTTTCAACCTACTAATAGTTTTACTATTGTTATTAATTATTTTAATATAGGCCCTTATGAAAAAGGGAACAGAGACAATCTCCATTGTGGATGAATGAAGTTAAATCAAGTCATACATTTTGCATATAACCAGTTATTCCCGTCTTTATTATAGTAAACAAATATATATATATATGTTCAATTAATTAAGACTATGCTTACTTCTGTTTTTATAATGCGCTCTGAAAAAGCAATAAGCGCCTGTTCCCTTGCGTGTCTGGTAGCGCGTCTTCTCGTGCTGTTACTATAGTTACGATCGCTGGCTGGCTACTCAGCGCGAGACCTACGAAAAGAGATTCTGATGTGTTCCCGTGGTACTGGTCCATCCCATCAGTCACAAACGGCTTGCTGGCAGGACAACAAACCTGCGTTGATCGTCAGGAGGAGAGCTAGTTAGCTGTTAGCTGTTAGCTGTTAGCTGTTAGCTGTTAGCTGTTAGCTGTTAGCAGCCGGTGGGCAGCAGAGACCTGCGATGTGTTTGGCTAACGGAGCTAACAGCTAACTGAGCTAATAGCGCTAACAGCTAACACACAGCAGGATGAACTGCAGTTTAATGTGACAACACAACAAGTTTACATTAAATAAATGTACTGAAGTACTTCAGCTGAGTACAGTTTGGAGGTAAAAGTACTTTGAGTTTGGAGTTACAGACTCTTTACACCAGTGTTTACATTTTACCAAACTTCTGTCAGAGATGAAAGTAACCAGATA
>JAXDDX010000193.1:250000-285000 GCA_034670405.1 Hoplostethus atlanticus
GGAGTCTCAGCTAAAATGAGTTATGACTAGAGAGGTAGGAGACTAGAAGGAGGGTAGGAGACTATCCTGGGAGAAACTCCAGATAACAATGACCTGATTTTAGAAAGAAGGTCGATCTATTTTGGACTGCAGGAGGCGACAGAGGGCAGAGGGACGGCAGAACAGAAGCTCTTCCTAACAGGAAATTCCAGCAAGGACGTCAGGGTTCAGGACAGCGTCACCAAGCCCACTTCCTGTCTTGTTCTGTCATCTCTTATTTATGTGTCACTTTTCCAAATGGTGAACATCTTGTTCTCAGCAGCAGTATCTGCTGTGTCAGCTGCTTTCAATGCAGCCAGAGCTAATAACCTGCAACAGGAGAGGAGGAGGTCAGGGGTCAGATGAGGCAGGATAGCTGAGGCCATTGGCCCTGCTAATGACCCCTGTGTCCTCTTATCTATGACATTTGACCCACCCGAGCAACCTCAAAGGAAAGGAAATGGAGGGCCAACCCTAACGACCTAGACATAGTTTGACCCCAGAGAGCTCTGTCGCTAATGCTAGCTAACAAGCCCTGGCCTGGTCAGTCTGGAGAAGATCTGCTGATAGCAGCGCATTTTCCCACTGGAGTTCCCAACATGGTTTCTGTTCACATGATGAAGGGGTCAAGGAGTATCCTTCCAGTATCCATCCAGTATCCATCCAGTATCCATCCAGTATCCATCCAGTATCCACCCAGTATCCATCCAGTATCCATCCAGTATCCACCCAGTATCCATCCAGTATCCACCCAGTATCCATCCAGTATCCACCCAGTATTCATCCAGTATCCATCCAGTATCCACCCAGTATCCATCCAGTATCCATCCAGTATCCATCCAGTATCCACCCAGTATCCATCCAGTATTCATCCAGTATCCACCCAGTATCCATCCAGTATCTACCCAGTATCCACCCAGTATCCATCCAGTATCCACCCAGTATCTATCCAGTATCCATCCAGTATCCATCCAGTATCCATCCAGTATCTATCCAGTATTCATCCAGTATCCATCCAGTATTCATTCAGTATCCACCCAGTATCCATCCAGTATCCATCCAGTATCCATCCAGTATCTATCCAGTATTCATCCAGTATCCATCCAGTATTCATCCAGTATCTACCCAGTATCCACCCAGTATCCATCCAGTATCCACCCAGTATCTATCCAGTATCCACCCAGTATCCATCCAGTATCCATCCAGTATCCACCCAGTATCTATCCAGTATTCATCCAGTATCCATCCAGTATTCATTCAGTATCCACCCAGTATCCATCCAGTATCCATCCAGTATTCATCCAGTATCCATCCAGTATCTACCCAGTATCCACCCAGTATCCATCCAGTATCCACCCAGTATCCATCCAGTATCCATCCAGTATCCATCCAGTATTCATCCAGTATCCATCCAGTATCCATCCAGTATCCACCCAGTATCCACCCAGTATCCATCCAGTATCCATCCAGTATCCATCCAGGTAAAATCCATCAGGGGCCAATAATCATCTTAAGATTCCTCACCAGAAAAAATAAAACAGCATTAATCATAATAATAACCATTTGTTAGGATAAGTATCACAACCAAAGACACAAGCAAACAAGAGGTTCCACTGGGAGCTGACCAGTACGACCACCATCTCTACTGGTTCTACTGGCAGCTGACCAGTACGACACCATCTCTACTGGTTCTACTGGCAGCTGACCAGTACGACCAGTCTCTACTGGTTCTACTGGGAGCTGACCAGTATGACCACAGTCTCTACTGGTTCCACTGGGAGCTGACCAGTACAACCACAGTCTCAACAGCTCCTTGGTGGTCGTTGCTGAGGAGCGAGATGTTAACTAGATAGATCCTCAGATTCAAACCTGTGACCAAATAGTCACAGTCACAGTCTTCTTCCACCTGATAGTATCAGCCCAGACCAGGACGGGTCCAGGACACCCTGGACTGGCTGGGAGAGCAACGGAAGGTAGTGATGGCAACAACCTTTATTCATGTCAGACATAAATAAAAAAACAATAAAGAAGAAAAATGAGTAGAAAGAGAAAACGCACCAAAGAATTAAAACAAGGATCAAACAGGATGCAGTCTGTTGTTCTGAGACGTTACAGAAAGAAACAAACAAAGAAGTTGGACGCCAGTTGAAGGGAAATGCATAAAAATGGGACTATTTTATCTTTGAGCGATATTCCAGATGTGGCGGAGGTTTCCAGAGGTTGTAAAGCTGCCTGGCGTCCCTCCGCCGGCTCTCATCCCACGCCAAGTCGTTTTTCGTGGCCACTTCAAAGTCCGAATCGCTATCAGGAAATCTGTGCTTCCTCCCCTCCCTGACACAGCAAAAAGCTTTTCATCACAAACAGAACCAAAACTCCTCCACCCATCACCCCGTCCTCTTCCTCTTCCTCTTCCTCTTCTTCTTCTTCTTCTTCTTCAAATCCCCACTAATAAAGAATTAAGTGCTTTCAGACCTGCGGTATTTAAGCCCGGCTGAGGGCTGAAGACCGATCCATGTGTTTCTGATTGATCTTCTTAAGAGGAAAACAGCTTTGATATCCTCCAGTCTGTTAAATCCAATTGGTCTGTTGTGTGTCAGTGTTGGGGGATGATGGGGGGTGTTGGGGGGGGGCTTGGTAGGCGGTGATGGGGGGGTAGGGGTCTCTTCCTCTGACCACCACTGAGGGTTTCTATCAGCTTTGCTGCTTCTGGTTAGCAGCCCTGCTGGTTCCAGTTAGCAGGCCTGTCTCTCAGAGGTCTGGACTGGTTCAGACTGGTTCCCATGGGGGGGGTCGGGGGTCTGGATCATAATTTCTGTTAATCTGCTGGTCATGAATCAGAACAAGACTCCAGTAAAATGTTAGTGAATCATCTTACAGTCTCCACAGGTCAGGGGTCAGGGGTCACGGTTTCAACTGCTGGTAAAGTTAACTAGTGGTAATCCATCCTGGTTAGCTGCTCTGCCTCCATCACCACCTGGAACCTCCTTCCTGACCTGAAGGCTCTTTGGGTCACACTCACACTCCATCCACCCATCCATCCCTCTATCATCCCTCTATCCATCCACCCATCTATCCCTCTATCCATCCACCCATCTATCCCTCTATTCATCTACCCATCCATCCCTCTATCCATCCACCCATCCATCCCTCTATCATCCCTGTATCCATCCCTCTATCCCTCCCTCTATCCATCCACCCATCCATCCCTCTATCATCCCACTATCCATCCACCCATCCATCCCTCTATCATCCCTCTATCCATCCACCCATCTATCCCTCTATCATCCCTCTATCCATCCATCCATCCCTCTATCCATCCCTCTATCCATCCACCCATCCATCCCTCTATCATCCCACTATCCATCCACCCATCTATCCCTCTATCCATCTACCCATCCATCCCTCTATCCATCCACCCATCCATCCCTCTATCATCCCTGTATCCATCCCTCCATCCCTCCCTCTATCCATCCACCCATCCATCCCTCTATCATCCCACTATCCATCCACCCATCCATCCCTCTATCATCCCTCTATCCATCCACCCATCTATCCCTCTATCATCTCTCTATCCATCCATCCATCCATCCCTCTATCCATCCACCCATCCATCCCTCTATCCATCCCTCCATCCATCCCTCCATCCCTCTATCCATCCCTCCATCCACCCATCCATCCCTCCATCCATCCCTCTATCCATCCATCCATCCATCCCTCTATCATCCCTCTATCCATCCACCCATCTATCCCTCTATCATCCCTCTATCCATCCCTCTATCCATCCACCCATCCATCCCTCTATCATCCCACTATCCATCCACCCATCTATCCCTCTATCCATCCCTCCATCCATCCCTCTATCCATCCATCCATCCATCCCTCTATCCATCCCTCTATCCATCCACCCATCCATCCCTCTATCCATCCCTCCATCCATCCCTCTATCCATCCCTCCATCCACCCATCCATCCCTCCATCCATCCCTCTATCCATCCACCCATCCCTCCATTGTCCTGTCTCCATTTTCCCTGTTCTCTCCATTCCTGTTTTTCTCTCTTCCCTCTCTCCCCCCTCCCTCTCTCTCTCTTTTCCCGGCGGTCTGTTCTTGGCAGCTCTCTCTTCCATTACCTCACCCCTTCCTCTCTCTCCTCACTCTAAGACATTTATGAGATAGCTCATATGGTAGAGCATTGCTCTCCGAAGCAGGCAACCCGGGTTCGAGGCTGACCAGCGGAAGATCTAATCAGGGTGGAAGAGACACCCATAATACATGCCGGGGGACCGAGAGTATCACATGGAGTGCTATCAGCCCCTCGGTGGGTGACAAGATGGAGGACACGCGGACAGCAGGTAAGCAGGATAAACACTATACATGGGGAGATGGTATCCACCTCCATGGCACGGGCTCGGTTAGGATTGGGGTTGGGGTTGGGGTTCAGGGTTCCGGTGTGGGAATCATTTGCACTGGCCTATGGAGGTGGCGATCCCACATTGAGTGTGGCTCTTATTGTCTGGCCCAGACAGCTCAGTTAGTAGAGCATTAGACTCTCAGTCTCAGGGTTGTGTGTTCGATCCCCACATAGTGTTAACTATCACCTTTGTAAGTCGCTTTGGATAAAAGTCTCTGCTAAATGAATGTAATGTAATGTAATGTTATCTTCTTTGTTAGAGAGAGACGCAGTACAGGATGCTAACTAGCTAGCATCATGCTAAAGGTGAGAAAACGAGCGCTAAGCTGGAGAGCTAGTTAATATTAACCAGACTGGTTTAGTGGTAGAACTAGAAGAGTTCACGTTCGATGACAGCAGAGCGTAATTTGTTTCGTTCAAACAGGAAGTGGGAGGAGTTAGAAACAGTTACGCTGTTGGTTCCTAGTGATCATGAATCTACAGACCATACAAGGTCTACCTGCATGATGCTAGTCGCCTACAGTTAACATGCTGCATGCTAAAGTGTTAGCATGACGCTAGAACACACACACACACACACACACACACACACACACACACACACACACACACACACACACACACACACACACACACACACACACACTCTCTTTCTCTCTCTCAGTGAGTTTGGGTGTGTTTGATATTGATTCGTTCCCCAGCCTGTCCTGTCTGGAGGAGAGGAAGTCAATACACTAGCATGACGGAGAGAAGAGGAGGAGGAGAGGAGGAGGAGGAGGAGAGGAGGAGGAGGAGTCTGAAAAACCTTCCCTGGGACTCTACATTGAGAAATGTTGAAATACTGAAATATAGATTCATAATCTATAATTTGATGTACAGATCTGCCTTTGTGTTGTTTTGGAATCGAACCCCCGACCAGGAGGTGTTCAGCTTCTGTTCTCTGAAGCTGAAAGATTTTCCTGTTTTCATTTTCCATCATAGCTGCCACTTTGGCTGAGACTACTGGATGACAGATTGCCTCCACACACACACACACACACACACACACACACACACACACACACACACACACACACACACACAGGTCTAACTGCCTCCCCCTGCCAGTGGAGAGGGAATGGAGGAATAAATCACTTCATTCTTATTCACAGGAAACAGAAAAAACCTTGAGAGTGCCCTTACTGGCACACCACACACACACACACACACACACACACACACACCACACATACACTGCAATCATCCAGCCATTTGCTCGCCCCTTTCAACACCTTCAGATATCAAAAGCCCTGCCCTTGACAGCATGTGGTGCCGAGTATGTGTGTGTGTGTGTGTGTGTGTGTGCGTGTGTGTGAGTGTGTGTGTGTGGTTTAACCCAGACAGTCTGGAGAGAGAGAGTCCCGTAGAGCAGCAGTCCAGCGCTGCACCACCACATCTTAACTAGACAGATGAAACATAGAAACTAACTAGAACTAAAACTAACATCACCATGTTGTACTGAGCTGACCAGTTCAACCACAGTCTCTACTGGTTCTACTGGGAGCTGACCAGTACCACCAGATCTGTTTTCCGTGCGGATAGAACGGAAGAGTCTGACAAATCTAAGGGTGGAGGGGTTTGCTTCATGACCAACAACAAGTGGTGCAACCCCAAGGACATTAAGACTCTTTCTCGTTCCTGCTCGTCGAACCTGGAACATCTGACTATCTCATGCCGTCCATTCTACCTTCCCCGGGAGTTCAGCTCGGTCATCACCACAGCCGTCTACATACCACCACAAGCGGACACCGACGTAGCACTATCGGACCTACATGATGTGTTATGTCGGCATCAGAACAAGCATCCCGACGCGGCTATGGTGGTGGCTGGGGACTTTAATAGGGCGAAACCTAAAAAAAGTCATGCCGAACTTTCACCAGCACATTACGTGTGCTACCAGAGGGGAAAGAACGTTGGACCACTGCTATACGCCGTTCAAGAGAGGCTACAAGGCTGTCTCTCTCCCTCCGTTCGGCAAATCAGACCATGCCGCCATTTTCCTGCTACCGGAGTATAAACAAAGGATAGCACGGGAAGCGGTAGTGACGAGGGACGTAAAGCGGTGGTCTGACCAATCAGAGGCTGAGCTACAGGACGCTCTGCGTGACGTCGACTGGGACATGTTCCAATCCAGTTCCAGGGACGTCAGCGAGTTTACGGAAGTAGTAACGAGCTTCATAGCAACGCTGGTGGACACCATCGTCCCAACGGTGAAAGTTAGGTCCTTTCCTAACCAAAAACCGTGGGTTGATAGATCCATCTGCAACGCTTTGAACGCCCGTACTGCTGCCTATAACTCCGGTCTTGTATCCGGCAACATGGACGAGCACAATCCCTCCCTTGTTGACAGTTGATCCCTCTTCTATTTTATCTCGAGGGTGTTTTAAGTCCAGTTTCTTCATGTGATCTACAGACGGAACCTGAAAACCACATGAAGCTGGTTTGGTGATCTAGGAGGTTATTCTACTGCTGAGCTCATTGGATAGAAGTCTGAGTAGAGTTTTATCAGCAAAGTGACGCCTGAGGTGGTGGAAGCTTTAGGTACTCCTGGTTTTCAACATTCAACATCTAATCACTAATTAAACTAATCGCTGCTGTCTCGTGAAAACGTCACCAGACCTTCTGAGTCCTGGTGGGTTGCTAGAGGAGCCAAGGAGCCGAGGAGCCGAGGGATCCTGCCGAGCAGCCGAGGGACCCTGCCGAGGAGCTGAGGAGCCGAGGGATCCTGCCGAGCAGCCGAGGAGCCGAGGAGCCGAGGGACCCTGCCGAGGAGCCGAGGGATCCTGCCGAGCAGTCGAGGAGCCAAGGAGCCGAGGAGCCGAGGAGCCGAGGGATCCTGCCGAGCAGCCGAGGGATCCTGCCGAGGAGCCGAGGGATCCTGCAGTCAGAGTTAGAACATGAAAATCACCAGATTTCACAGGAAAACAGCAGCAACCATTTCATCAGAGGAGGATTCTGGGTGTTCAGATGTGTTCACTTCATTTTGACTTAGCTTCACAGAGCTGCCCCCCCCCCCAAACACACACACACACACACACACACACACAGATGACTCCGCCAGTCAGCCAGGACAAACAGTGGAGCCTCTGTACCACACACACATTCAGCTGCATGTTTAGATTGAAACTGTTTCAGCCCACAGTAAGTCAACACACACACACACACACACACACACACACACACACACATACCAGTTTATTCACAGAGCAGCGTCCTGTTAGTCCTGTAAACACTCTGATGCCCTGCTGTAAGAGTTGTGAAGTAACGTCGCCTGGTTGGAAGTATTCCACTTTCAGGCTGTTTTTTCCTCCTGAGCAAACAGGGGAAGGATTTCTGGGACGGAACAAATATTTGTCTTGTTGGTCTGAAGAGCGTCGGGAGGGAACGTCGGCTCTGACGAAGGCTACACATGGATCACTGGATCTACTGGATCATTGGTTGATTTAGGACACAGAGTCTTCCTTCACATAAAACTAGAAAATAGTTAAAACATGAAATCAAAGAAACCAGTAAATGAACATAGAAAGACAAAACAAGAAATAAGTTAGTAGAAGGAAGGAAATTTACACAGAAAGACTTGTGTGGATGCAGGACAGGAAACTGTTTAGAGTAAAACACAACTAAGTGATGGTTGGTTAATGTAGACTAGACTAACTAACCAGACCAGCATTAAACTAGGTGACTAACGCTGGTCAGTCTGTTCTGCTCTAAAATCCACTTCCATCAAGAGATTGGTGATGGAAATGTGAATTACTGATCCACCCAAAGAGGAAATGATCCACCGTTTGGTTCGGTTCTGAAGTCAACAGAGCAACAGATCGTCTGTCTTCCTACACTCTCAAACTCCACACAGGAAGGACCAGGACCAAGATTCAAACCCAGAACCTGCTTGCTGTGAGGCGACATGCTAACCACCATGCTAACCACCATGCTGACCGCCATGTTGACCACCACACTAATACCATGCTAACACCATGCTAACCACCATGCTAACCACCATACTAACACCTTACTAACACCTTACTAACACCATGCTAACCACCATTCTAACCACCATGCTAACCACCATGCTGACTACCATGCTAACCACCATGCTGACCGCCATGTTGACCACCACACTAATACCATGCTAACACCATGCTAACCACCATGCTAACCACCATACTAACACCTTACTAACACCTTACTAACACCATGCTAACCACCGTGCTAACACCATGCTGACCACCATGCTAACACCATGCTGACCACCATACTAACACCATGCTAACCACCATGCTGACTACCATGCTAACTACCATGCTAACCACCATGCTAACCACCATCCTGACCACCACACTAATACCATGCTAACACCATGCTAACCACCATGCTAACCACCATACTAACCACCATACTAACACCTTACTAACACCATGCTAACCACCGTGCTAACACCATGCTAACCACCATACTAACACCATGCTAACCACCATGCTAACACCATGCTTACTGACCTGCAGCCTGAAGAAAGATCTAGAAACAGGAACAATAATAATTTAGGTTTTATTGGTGCAGCTGGAAACTTTACATCTGCAACTTCTTAAAATAATTTGTGTTTAAAAAGTGAAAACAGTTCTGCTTGCTTCGGTTCTGCTCCCATGAAGATCAACACATCTGATCCATCTGATTCATCTGATTCATCTCCACTGTAGGATATTAAAACCATGCAGGCTGTGTAGATTATGTACTAGATTATGTTACTGTGTTGTGTTGCCTTATGTGTGTGTGTGTGTCCGTGTGAGTGTGCCTTTGTGTGTGTGTGTGTGTGCTGATAGCCATCTGTTTGTCCATATGTGTGTGTGTGTATAGAGTTTCCAGCCAGACTGACCCTGAGACTCAGACTGGCTTTAAAAGGTCAGAAGTGAACTCATCTCTCTCTCACACACACACACACACACACACACACACACACACACACACACACACACACACACATTTAGCCTGGTCTGTCCTTGGAGATCCAGCTGTTCAGTGATCATCTGATCCTGGATCAGAGAGCATGGCCGCACATACCCACATAACCCTGCTATACCATACACAGTAGCTGCTGTACTACTATGTTAGTCTGTAGGTTTAGGCGGGTTTGCCTTCCTCTACTGACTAACTGGTAGTTATTGATCACCAGTTGATCACCAGTTGATCACCAGTTGATCACCAGTGATCCCAGTGTCATTCCTTGGTGTGGAATCACATTCAGTTCCTGAGCTTTCATTTAAAATCCACTTAAATAACATGTTTCAGTAAAACACCCAGATGTGGTGGAGGGCTGTGTGTGTGTGTGTGTGTGTGTGTGTGTGTGTGTGTGTGTGTGTGTGTGTGTGTGTGTGTGTGTGTGACATTCTTGCAGGATGAGCTGAACTCTCTCTGAACCGTCTAAGGGATCACAATGATTTGTGGTCGAACTAATTACAGCAACACACAAAGCTCAACATAAACCAAGAGAGAAACAGACGACTAGGATGGAGCTACAGATGACTAGGACAGAGAGACAGATGACTAGGACAGAGAGACAGACGACTAGGATGGAGCTACAGATGACTAGGACAGAGAGACAGACGACTAGGACAGAGAGACAGACGACTAGGATGGAGCTACAGATGACTAGGACGGAGAGATAGACGACTAGGACAGAGAGACAGATGACTAGGATGGAGCTACAGACAACTAGGACGGAGAGACAGACGACTAGGACAGAGAGACAGACGACTAGGATGGAGCTACAGATGACTAGGACAGAGAGACAGACGACTAGGACAGAGAGACAGACGACTAGGATGGAGCTACAGATGACTAGGACAGAGAGACAGACGACTAGGACAGAGAGACAGACGACTAGGATGGAGCTACAGACAACTAGGACGGAGAGACAGACGACTAGGATGGAGCTACAGACGACTAGGACGGAGAGACAGATTACTAGGATGGAGCGACAGACGACTAGGACAGAGATAAAGATGACTAGACAGAGCTAGGACAGAGATATAGATGATAAGGATGGAGAGACAGACAACTAGGAAGGAGAGACAGACGCTTATTCTACTGTTGACCTCGTTGGAGACTCTGGATAAAATGTAAAGCAAATGTAAACATTTCACAAAGCCACGTAACATTATCAACACAATTAAAGAGATTAGAGCAGAGTGAATTGTGGGAAGCGTTTCGCCTTCAGGGTTTCTCAGCCTGTTAAATCAGCGTTTACAGCAATTCATGGAGCTCTGGGTGAAATATGCAGAAGAAACAAACGATTCATTTCATAAAGGTCAGAGTCAGGAGTTTGTGGAACGGCTTAACACACACATACACACACACACACACACACACAGTAAAGCCCATTATCTTGTGACTAGGCTGAGCAGCTAACCCAGAGTCAGACGGGTTATTATAGGATGCCAACTGGGACAAAACCTGGTTTAATGACACACACACCACTAAACAGCCAGCCACAGCATGGCTCCAGGCTCTCATTTCTTCAGGAGTTCAGTTAAGGTCGGCGAGAACAGATTACCTCTGGTACTCAGTTACAGATTACCAGGAATGTAATGGAGGGTAAACCCACCTAAAGTCTCCAGCTCTGATTTATACATACACAGGTACACAGTTATGGAGGTTATGACTTATATCTCTAAATTCCTGGCCTCAAACTAGTCTAAGTCTGTATTGTAAAAGTAGTGACTAGGAGGTGGTATTGGTGATTCCCTGGCATAACCCAGACTAATGAAACAAGGACTAGAGTGCTGAGTTTACAGCCGACATTTAATTAAGCATAAAAATGTTAAGCACCAGTATTGATATACATAGGCATTGTATATACACACATCAGTACAGTCATTTACAGCTGCATATATGATCATTTACATGTGTAAAGTTGGTACCATTGCACAAAAGGAAAGCAGCTCATTGGCTTAAGATCCGGGTCGGCATCAATTCAATTTCAGTTGAATATTTTGAATATTTAAATGCTCTCACAAGAAATGTGAACAAAAACAGCAGCTCCACCAGTGAAACCACCAGCATGTCAGTTTTCAGTGGCTTTTTAAGCTTTAAAATAACTATTCATGTTTCTAATGTGTGTAAACGGGTTTAGAAAGCTTCCAACAACTTATTTCCAAGCTACTTGCCAAAAGAAAGTCTATTTATAAACCCACAAATGTTGGTCAAAACTCCCAGGTTGGGTTCTGTTATCCAATTTATGAAGGAATAAATTATTCTGCTCTTTCTAAATTAAATGCATTCATTTTAATTGATGAAATAAAAAGTTAATTGACCTCACTCCTGGTTGCTGTATTAATAGGTTACCATGGCAACAGCAGTTGAAGTATTTAAAAAATACATCAGATTTGGTCTATAAATCTTGGAACTGCCTCTCAGTATCGCCTCACCTCCACCATCCATCAAATAGTACCATGTGTGGTATCCAATACATACCAAGCAAATATATTAGGTTTTAAATAGCTTTCATTAAAAACACGTCAGGACCCTTTGATAAAAAGAGAAGCATTTACAGATTTTAGCGTGCTGTGCGCTACAGCAAAGGGCAAAGTACATATGATAATAAATACAAAAACGGCTACATACAAACAATAATAACAGGGTTATGCAGGCGCTGTCTGTCCTGGTCGTTGTCAGTTTGTCTCAAAGTGCAGGGAAATAAGGAGATTACTGCTGAGTTATCAGACCTACATCTTCACAACCCTAGTTAGGAGTACCCTCTGAAGTACGGTTTGTAGTAACTTCTGCAGTACCCTCTGAAGTACCCTCTGCAGAACTCTTTAAAAGTACCACAATGACCAGAGACGCAGGACCAAGTCCCAACAGTTAGACTGGTTCCTCTTTCAGTTCCTACTGACGTTCGCCACGTTCAGATCAGCCTAGGCACTTGTTGGGCCGACAGAAGGAAGCCAATTTGATTGGCTTTGCTTGAACTCCAAACCAATTCTTCACCCCTTTAAACTGGGATTCCCAAAAACATATCTTAGTACTGGCATCAGCCTTGTTCAATCCCAAACCCTATGTCAATCCCAAGTCATAAAGGCTTATCGTGGAAAGTTGAGAGTGGTTACCACGGGGTACGAGGGAAAAGCCACCATATTGGAGGAGTGACAACAAGAGGAGGGACTTTAAAGTTATCTCCTCTTTCTTCCTGACAAAACTAAGAAAATATCTTTCTCTGTGGTGGCAGAGGGTTCAGATTATATTATAAACCAGGGGAAAAGGTGATAACGTTACAAGCTTTCATTACAATCTGTCCTCCAATATGGCAGCGTGTCCCTCATAACCATTGGTAACCCTTAACCCACTCTCCTAACCATCACAGGGTGCAGACCGACACCAGTTAGCATCAGTTAGTTCAGTACAAGGCCAAAGCTAGCGGGTCCCTGCTTGCATGTGCTGCACTCTACTGTAGCCTAGCAGTTTAGACCAGGGCTATCTGGTTGCTTTCAAAATGTCACCATCAGATCTACAGTAGCACTTTGTCTTATGCTGAAAAGATGGTTTGGGGAAACCTGGCTCTGAACGCTGGATCTCAAAATATTTAATAGAACCCCTTCAGTCTTCTCAGAGAGCAGGATTTATTGCCCAGATCCAATTTGCAAGGATTTGGAAATTGGATCTGGACCATTTGCAATTCCATATAAGGTTGGAGAGGATTAAGCTGGATCAGTTATGAAGTTAAATTAATTCAGTTGCTGTGAGAGTTTGTGTTTGCCTGCAGTATAATTCAGACAGGGTTTTTTACTTTTGGAAAAATCTATTTTTACAGCCAGTCCTGTTAACACTAGGAACGCCAGGATTGTAGCACTACCTTCAAGCGCCACAGCGGTCTCCCAGACCGCTGGGTGTAACGGCATTGATGGCGTTCATAGTTGCAGTAACAATGCATTTGTTTGATAAAGTTGGGTGTTAATTATCAAAAATAAATAAAAAATAAAAAAATACAATACGAAATAAGCTATAGGGTCTCCTTATATGGTATGGTATATGGTATTATGACAGCCGCTATAGCCGATACAAGTGTGGAATTCAAGCTATATTTCCTAAACCAATAAACAAGAAATAATAATGCATGACTGATGTATTTAGATATATGCATCCAAGGAAACAACACACGCAAAGTCAACTAAAGTGTTAACTTAAGTGTTAAAGTGTCAACTAAAGGCTATAGGCGATATCGACGGGCTTTGCTCTAGGCTTTTTTCACAGTGCGCAGTAGCCTTTCACTGCACGGGCCAAAGCTGAACAGTTTGTAGTATGCTATGTATACAATGCTAAAATAGAATAATTTACACTATTCTATCAGATAGGACAACTATGCATATCAATTCAGGAATTACACAATAAACGAAATAAAAACATTTATTGCGCTGCAGGTCCCGACACAAAATAGCAGGCAAAAAACACATAATAAAAATCACACAATATTCAGAAAAGAAATAATGAATGAATATTAGAAAATAACAATCAATAATAATGATGTAGACTACATAGAGTAAACGAAATACAATATAATTCGTCAAATTGTAACATTAATAATTAATTATTATTATGAATAATATAACAGAACAAATAATCAGAATATTTGAACAGTTCAGGTGAAACGAAACAAGACGATGTGTCGCAAGATGTGCGCGTTGATGGCAGCCATCGGATCCACCACGTCAACTCCGACCTGAGATAGAAATTAGCGCAAACTGTAATCATTGTCCAACGCAAATATTTGTCACAACATCAGTGTGTTTTTATCTGTCTCTATAATACTACCATTTACACAGCTCACCTTGGAAACGTTGTAGAAGTTGACAGTCTCTGGCTTCTTCTTCAATCACTACCAATATCCAGGCGTTGGTGTGCTGTGATAAGGATAATTGTAATATTAATAATCCGTTAGTAATAATTAGGAACAATTATGAACAATATAACGAACAAAATTCACAGAATATTTTGACAGGTCAGAGGAAACGAAATAGAACATAACAATAGGTGATTTTGAACAAACCTGAGGTCCAATAGGCAGTCCAGCTGCCTAATTTGCTTTACGCACTGCAGCCGGGGCAAAAGCTCTTCACCCTTGCACTGCACTTCCCGCAAACAGGTCGCTTGCATCCTTCACATGCAATCAGGGTCTGGTTCTTTTTGCAGTGGCTGTTGATCTGGCATTGCTTCCGTGTTGCGGGCTGTTGCTGGTGTGGCTTTCTCGGAACATGCGCGCATGTGGTCTTCTCTCAGCTCCTTGGCCAGCTGGAGGATGAAGACTCTTCGGGCGATGCTGTTCCCTGTGCACGTCTTGTACAAGATGTGCGCGTTGATGGCAATAATAAAAATAATAACCTATGCCAACCTGGCACCAATGGAGTGGATGTGGAAGTAGATGGCTCAGCTGGCAGAACTGGGGCAGCGTTGTTGGGCTTGGATTTTTTACGTCGGGGTTCCTCTGGCTGATAGTCGGAATCAGACGAACACTCCTCCTCGCTCCAGTCCACATCACTCAAGTCTGAAACTTCTCCACCATCAGATTCCCCTTCACCCAGTTCGTGAAATAATGCCAAAGCCTCCTCTACATTCAGTCTTCTGTTTGCTCTCTTCATCTTCTCTCTCTTCGTCCTCTTGATCATCAAATAGCGGGCAATAGCAGACAATACTGACTCAACTCAAATATGCTACTGCTCTGTGTTTTGAATTGAGATCTCACTATATATAGACAACGGGTATTATTGAAGAAAAACAAGAAACATTGCTTAGCAACCAAAGACGCGCAAAATGAAACCCGCGAAATTTGAAAAAAAACCACATTGTAACGTAGCGATGTATGGACATACAGTATGCCGTCAATCTGACCGCTACGGCGCTCCTAGGTATAAATGCTCAGAAATCTTTTGTCTTTTGATTTAGAACCTTCAAACTTTGTGAAAATAAAGTTAACACATATTTAGGAAAAGTCATGGACTGGGGGCCTCATACTCTTTATTTTAACAGAGATATTTGCAACAGAAAACCCCAAACCGTCTGTGAGACCGCCGTGGCGCTTCTAGTGTTAAACCATTCAACATTTACCAATACATAGGATGTCACGTAACAATCTCTTGTGCCATTTAATCGATCTCAGAAAAATCACAGAATCCAAAAGTATTTAAAGGGTTTCATCACAATACTTCACATCCATTTGAAATTACGTTATTTTATAGGCACAGACCTTGAGATGTGTTAAATTAAGCTATATTCCAAAATGACTTCTGTTGTCTTGGATAACTCCTTTAGGAAACACTGACTGGTCTCGGGTAAAGAGGCTCAGGGTTGGTTTAGTTGTCAATGTACAAATATGTATTTTCCTCTTCATGAGAGTACCATGTAGTACCCACAGTACAGTATCTTTTTCCATAATGTTTCCATTCACAGTTGGGTTCGGTTCAGGTACACTAGAAGTGTACTGGTAAGGCACCCAAACATATTTGGTTCTGGTCCACTTTCAAAGGGTGCTGACAGGGTGACATACTGGATTTTGCTGCTGAACCAATGGAAAACCAAAGTACTGATACTAAAACTTTCCTGCTGACTCACACAGTGGTCATGAGTTTGAGTGAACCCGACCTGAACCTCAGGATCTTCTTCTTCAGGTTGTGAGAGGCCTTGATCTTGACGAAGGCCTTCGCCTGAGCCGGGGTTACTTCCTGCCCCCCCGGCCCAGTCCCAGGTGCCCCGAACTGGCTCCAGCCCCTGCCCATCCCGCTGGTCCCTCCAGCTCCACCTCCTCCACTCTCTTCCGAGTCGCTGGTGGTGGTGCTCTCCTCGATGAACTCCTCGCTCATGCTGGACTCGCTGTCTCCGAAGCAGTTGGTGGTGTAGTTGGACCTCTCGTCCTCGCTGGTGTCCATGATGGTGGAGTGGAAGAGGGAGGCGCACTCTGCTGAGTACTCTGAGTCACTTCCCGCCACATAGGAATAAGGGCTGTTTACCTGTCCGGTGGAGGGGAGGTACCTGTTGGCTGCTGCCTGGTTCAGCAGCTCCTTCCTCTGCCGGCGTTGGACTCGCCTGAATGCCTCGTCATATGGGACCTCCGTGATCGCCCGCAGCCGCCGGTAATCGTTCCTTTTGTACTTGGGCTTTGCAACGACCACGACTGGGTCGCGTCCGTGATGATGGTGGTGACCATGGTGGTGATGGTTACTATGGTTGTTTCCATGGTGATTGTGGTGATGATGCCTGGATATGCCGGACCGGCTACAGGTGACGCTGGTCATAGTTGATGTGGCGTTTTTTTCCAGGACTTGGCCTTCTGGGATGGATGCAGGGATGCGTTTGATTCTGGAAGTGGACACCCCAGGCGCACCACCACCAGTTGCTCTCTTGGAAACTCTGTGGTGGGTGGAGCTTACATCCTCTGATATCCGGGATTTTCTGGAACCGGACCTGTGTTTCTGTTTGTCACCTTTTCTCTCTGATGTGGGCTCGGCGTGTTCAGAAGCTCGACCAACCTTCATCACCGTGGTGTTCTTCATCTTGACGATCTTGATGTTCTTGTTCCCGCCCTTCCGGAGTTTAATGGCCTGCCGCTGGACGGGGATGCATTCGGCATTGCCCGTGTGACTTCCTCCTCCTCCTTCATCCTGGCTCTGAGAGGAGGAGCCTAGACTGACGAGTTCCGGTATTGACCTATCACCTTTCCCTGTGTGGCCAGATGGGAGGGACTTGGGGCTCTTTTTGGGTGTGGCTGATTGAATTTTGACAATCTGAGGTGATTCAAGAGGAGGCTCTTGGTCTGTGGTCAATGTAGGAGGATAACATGGCTGCTCTTTGGGAGAGGAGTTGGCCTTGAGACTGCCCAGCTCCCTGTAATCCTTTGACAGAGTCCCTGAGGATGTTGATGAGGGTGGAAGAAGTCCTTTGGTAGCCGAAGACAGGCCTTTCTTCATCAACAGACTGTTAGTGTTCATATGCAGGTCACTGTTGTTGATAGAGTATCCATTTTGGACACTGTTATTGAGAGCGCAGCCATTTTGTACACCAGCATTACTGACAGAGTAGACATTTTGTTTTTGTACCAAGTCACTGTTTTGCAGCATGTCACTGTTGCTAGAAGGGATGCCATTTTGGGTCTGGCAGCCCCCGCTCTCCTGCTCCTCCCCCCTACTCTCCGTAGACCATTGCCTCTGAGGAGAGGCAGTCCCACCTCCTGCTGCTCCACAGGTCTGCCAGAAGGTTTTGAGTTCAGATCCCCTCAGAGTCACCAGACCAGGACCAGAACCAGAGCCCGGCCTCACACACAGACTGGCCTGTCTCAGGATGCTCTTGGACGGATCGGTGTTGATGCTGGTCCTGGGTCTGTTGGTCCTGATGGGCTGGGCCCTCCGTTGGAGCAGACTGTAGATGTAACTGTCCAGATGCTTATGGGAGGGAGTTTGGCAGGAGGAGGAGGAGGAGGGGGCCGGCCAGGAGGAGCTTTGGGGTACAAGGGGAGCCAAAACAGAGG
This sequence comes from Hoplostethus atlanticus, assembly GCA_034670405.1. NCBI lineage: Eukaryota > Metazoa > Chordata > Actinopteri > Trachichthyiformes > Trachichthyidae > Hoplostethus > Hoplostethus atlanticus. The sequence goes on from JAXDDX010000193.1 coordinate 267,971, forward strand.
GAGGAGAGAGCAAGTCTGGGTTCACTCCAGTATCCCCACTTTTTGAAAGTCCTTCTTTGTTGCTGTGGCCTCCGCCCAACATCTGGAAGAAGATGGGGCTCTGGACGGCCACGGCATGCAGCGGGCTCGGGTAGCGGTAGACATCACTGCCGTTCCTGGCCACCAGGTCGAAGTGGTATTTAGACTGGGAGTCGCATGGGGCCGTGGGGGGGTCCAGGGTGGGGGGGGTAGGGGACAGACAGGGAGCGACGGACTGTCCCAGAAGAAGACTGGTCATCACCAAGACCTCCAACCAGACCTTCACACTCCAAACAGCTGGCCAGCTCATCTGGAGACAGAAGAAGCCACAGTTACATTACTGCACAGTACGATCAACTAGATCACCAACATTACAACCAATAGTAACCAAGAGAAAAGAAATAAGAGAAATAAGGAGGGGAAGGTTTGAAACGCTCCAATCCAACCTTTTATTCTTCACATTGTATTTTAAATGAGCTGAGTCCTCAATGTGCTAACTAACCCGGGATGAGGTGTGTGTGTGTGTGTGTGTGTGTGTGTGTGTGTGTGTGGGGGGGGGGGGGGGGTTCTTTAGAGGTGCTAATAGGCCTTCTGTTGGAGCCTTATCATAGGTGTGGCTGTTGAAGCCTTCAGCAGGGAAACAGACTCCAGATGCTTCCTGCTGTCGTTGCCGTCACGTCAATAAAAAACAATTAACCTGTTGGCAAACCGTAAATAATCCCTCAACACACACAGACGGAGTGTGTGTGTGTGTGTGTGTGTGTGTGTGTGTGTGTGTGTGTGTGTGTAAGACTGGGTTGGCTTGCTGTAATGATAACAGTATCAGTAGGTCAATGGAGGGTGGGAAAGGCTACAGGCTTCAATGGAAAGGAAGTGTGTGTGTGTGTGTGTGTGTGTGTGTGTGTGTGTATATGTATGTGTGTGTGTGTCTAGGTGTGTGAATATAGGTGTGTGTGTGTGAGTGTGTGTGTGAGAGAGAGTGTGTGTGTGAGTGTGTGTGTGTGAGAGAGAGTGTGTGTGTGAGTGTGTGTGTGTGTGTGTGTGTGAGAGAGAGTGTGTGTGTGAGTGTGTGTGTGAGTGTTTACACAGCAAACAGGACAAAAGTATGAGAGCAGCAGTAGACAGAAACCACATGTTACATCAAACAGCAGAGGTGATGAACCAGGAGGAGGAGAGAGGAGAGGAGAGGATCAGGATCAGGATCAGAATCGGGATCGGAATCGGGATCGGAATCGGGATCGGGATCGGAATCGGGATCAGAATCGGGATCAGGATCAGAATCGGGATCGGAATCGGGATCAGAATCGGGATCAGGATCAGTTTTATTGCCAAGTAAGTTTTCACATACAAAGAATTTGACTTGGTGTTTGGTAGATAACAAGAAACATAGCATGTAAAGAATAAAGAAACAAGAATAAAAGCAAGTACTGTAAAAGGCAAATAATACAATATGAAATCACACTAAAATATATGAAAAGATATTATAAGAAATAAGAAAAATAATAATAACAACAATAAAATAAGTCTAAAGAAACTGTTGTTGTGGCGTGAGGTTTTGGTCTTGATGGACCGATGAGGAGTGACCTTCCTCTCCTCTCAATAATAAAACTATCTATCTTTCATTCAGGAATATCATAAAGCCACTGAGGCTCTGACCTTTGACCTGGTGATCAGGAAGTGAAGCTTGTTCTAACCTGAAACATCAACATTAACCCACAACACTGGAACTGAACACCAGAGAGAGGAGAGGGGCCATGGTGGAAAGGGCAGAGGTCAAAGGTCGTGGGGCCTACGACCACGGGCCAAGGCCAGGAGGTCAGAGGTCAGTGTTTGTGTCCAAAAGGACAGAGAGAAATGAAAGGACATAAATCTGGAGATGGAGGTAACTAACTGTTAACTAGTCTGGTTAACTAGAACCAGAAGAGACCGTGAGACAGGTTGATGTCCGTATGGATATAGTTTCATGTCAGAGCATTATCCTATCCTACCAGCCAGCCACACTGATAAACACCTGTAACCAACATAGGACACGTCGGTGAGTCCTCTACCTGTCGATGGGAGGCGTCCGTCGGCGTCGGCGGTCGAGCAGAAACACTCACTGAACACCGAGTTGGACGAGTTAGAGAGAGAGCCAGACGCCCCATCACTCAACTCATAGAAACCTGGAGAGACAGACAGGGAGAGAGAGACAGGGAGAGAGACAGGGAGAGAGAGAGGCAGAGACTCAGACAACAGACTGGTGGTAGAAGCTGGACATGGAAACATTCTGACTCCTGAGATTCAGTTTCAGAAAAGAATCCAATAAACCATAATAATCAAAAATAATCTATAATAATCAATAATAATCCATACCAATCAACAATAATACATAAGAATAAATAATAATCCATAATGATCAATAATAATCAATAATAATCTATAATAATCTATAATAATCCAGTTCAATAATCTCCAGTTCCTGTTCATGTGGTCATGAGCCGTTTTAATTCATTTAATTTATTTGAATTGCATGTGTTGAGACACAGACAGATAGAGAGAGAGACAGGTAGACAGACAGATAGAGAGAGAGACAGGTAGACAGACAGATAGAGAGAGAGACAGGTAGACAGACAGATAGAGAGAGACGGGTAGAGAGACAGATAGAGAGAGACAGGTAGACAGACAGATAGAGAGAGAGACAGGTAGACAGACAGATAGAAAGAGAGACAGGTAGAGAGACAGATAGAGAGTGAGACAGGTAGACAGACAGATAGAGAGACAGGTAGAGAGACAGATAGACAGACTGACAGACAGACTGACAGACAGATAGAGAGAGAGACAGGTAGAGAGACAGATAGAGAGCGAGACAGGTAGACAGACAGATAGAGAGAGAGACAGGTAGACAGACAGATCGAGAGAGACGGGTAGAGAGATAGATAGAGAGAGACAGGTAGACAGACAGATAGAGAGAGAGACAGGTAGAGACAGATAGAGAGCGAGACAGGTAGACAGACAGATAGAGAGACAGGTAGAGAGACAGATAGACAGACTGACAGACAGACTGACAGACAGATAGAGAGAGAGACAGGTAGAGAGACAGGTAGACAGACAGATAGAGAGACAGGTAGAGAGACAGATAGACAGACTGACAGACAGACTGACAGACAGATAGAGAGAGAGACAGGTAGAGAGACAGATAGAGAGCGAGACAGGTAGACAGACAGATATAGAGAGAGAGACAGGTAGAGACAGGTAGACAGACAGGTAGAGAGACAGATAGACAGACTGACAGACAGACTGACAGACAGATAGAGAGAGAGACAGGTAGAGAGACAGATAGAGAGCGAGACAGGTAGACAGACAGATATAGAGAGAGAGACAGGTAGAGACAGGTAGACAGACAGATAGAGAGAGAGACGGGTAGAGAGACAGATAGAGAGAGAGACAGGTAGACAGACAGATAGAGAGAGAGACAGGTAGAGAGACAGATAGAGAGCGAGACAGGTAGACAGACAGATAGAGAGACAGGTAGAGAGACAGATAGACAGACAGACAGATAGAGAGAGAGACAGGTAGAGAGCGAGACAGGTAGACAGACAGATAGAGAGACAGGTAGAGAGACAGATAGACAGACAGACAGACAGACAGATAGAGAGAGAGACAGGTAGACAGACAGATAGAGAGTGAGACAGGTAGACAGACAGATAGAGAGACAGGTAGAGAGACAGATAGACAGACAGACAGACAGACTGACAGACAGATAGAGACAGGTAGAGAGACATATAGAGAGCGAGACAGGTAGACAGACAGATAGAGAGAGACGGGTAGAGAGACAGATAGAGAGCGAGACAGGTAGACAGACAGATAGAGAGCGAGACAGGTAGACAGACAGATAGAGAGACAGGTAGAGAGACAGATAGACAGACTGACAGACAGACAGATAGAGAGAGAGACAGGTAGAGAGACAGATAGAGAGCGAGACAGGTAGACAGACAGATAGAGAGAGAGAGACAGGTAGAGAGACAGGTAGACAGACAGATAGAGAGAGAGACGGGTAGAGAGACAGATAGAGAGAGAGACAGGTAGAGAGACAGATAGAGAGCGAGACAGGTAGACAGACAGACAGACTGACAGACAGATAGAGAGAGAGACAGGTAGAGAGACAGATAGAGAGAGAGACAGGTAGACAGACAGATAGAGAGAGACGGGTAGAGAGACAGATAGAGAGAGACAGGTAGACAGACAGATAGAGAGAGAGACAGGTAGACAGACAGATAGAAAGAGAGACAGGTAGAGAGACAGATAGAGAGTGAGACAGGTAGACAGACAGATAGAGAGACAGGTAGAGAGACAGATAGACAGACTGACAGACAGACTGACAGACAGATAGAGAGAGAGACAGGTAGAGAGACAGATAGAGAGCGAGACAGGTAGACAGACAGATAGAGAGAGAGACAGGTAGACAGACAGATCGAGAGAGACGGGTAGAGAGATAGATAGAGAGAGACAGGTAGACAGACAGATAGAGAGAGAGACAGGTAGACAGACAGATAGAGAGACAGGTAGAGAGACAGATAGACAGACTGACAGACAGATAGAGAGAGAGACAGGTAGAGAGACAGGTAGACAGACAGATAGAGAGACAGGTAGAGAGACAGATAGACAGACTGACAGACAGACTGACAGACAGATAGAGAGAGAGACAGGTAGAGAGACAGATAGAGAGCGAGACAGGTAGACAGACAGATATAGAGAGAGAGACAGGTAGAGACAGGTAGACAGACAGGTAGAGAGACAGATAGACAGACTGACAGACAGACTGACAGACAGATAGAGAGAGAGACAGGTAGAGAGACAGATAGAGAGCGAGACAGGTAGACAGACAGATATAGAGAGAGAGACAGGTAGAGACAGGTAGACAGACAGATAGAGAGAGAGACGGGTAGAGAGACAGATAGAGAGAGAGACAGGTAGACAGACAGATAGAGAGAGAGACAGGTAGAGAGACAGATAGAGAGCGAGACAGGTAGACAGACAGATAGAGAGACAGGTAGAGAGACAGATAGACAGACAGACAGATAGAGAGAGAGACAGGTAGAGAGCGAGACAGGTAGACAGACAGATAGAGAGACAGGTAGAGAGACAGATAGAGAGTGAGACAGGTAGACAGACAGATAGAGAGACAGGTAGAGAGACAGATAGACAGACAGACAGACAGACTGACAGACAGATAGAGACAGGTAGAGAGACATATAGAGAGCGAGACAGGTAGACAGACAGATAGAGAGAGACGGGTAGAGAGACAGATAGAGAGCGAGACAGGTAGACAGACAGATAGAGAGCGAGACAGGTAGACAGACAGATAGAGAGACAGGTAGAGAGACAGATAGACAGACTGACAGACAGACAGATAGAGAGAGAGACAGGTAGAGAGACAGATAGAGAGCGAGACAGGTAGACAGACAGATAGAGAGAGAGAGACAGGTAGAGAGACAGGTAGACAGACAGATAGAGAGAGAGACGGGTAGAGAGACAGATAGAGAGAGAGACAGGTAGAGAGACAGATAGAGAGCGAGACAGGTAGACAGACAGATAGAGAGAGAGAGACAGGTAGAGAGACAGATAGAGAGAGAGACAGGTAGACAGACAGATAGAGAGAGAGAGACAGGTAGAGAGATAGATAGAGAGAGAGACAGGTAGACAGACCGATAGACAGACAGACAGACAGACTGACTGACAGACAGATACACGGACAGACAGACAGAAATAGGAGGGATGCTGTCTGTCTGTTATTCTGCTCCTCTCAGGATATGTTAGACATATTTCATTAATGACATCACTTCCTGTCTGGATTCAAAACTTGAACTAACAAACTGCTGAAGATCAGCTGATTCATTCATTACTTCAGTAACAGTTCAACTGGGATCCACTGTCAGCCTTCTAATGTAGATCCACTGAGTCCTGAATAAATTAATAAATTAATAAATAATGAGGTGACGCTGTGAGTCCTGAGGGAAGCCGACGCCCAGATGGCCGACGCCCAGATGGCCGACGCCCAGCTGCAAGCTACCGTCTGCAGCTTGGCGTTCCTTCCCAGAATGACCTGTGGAACAGGAATGTGACCCACTGCAGCGCTCACCATGATTAGATCACAATTAGATCACGCCTAGATCACGCCTAGATTATGCCTAGATCACCCTTAGATCACTCTAGATCACCCTTAGATCACCCCTAGATCACCTCTAGATCATCCTTAGATCACCCTAGATCACCCTTAGATCACCCCTAGATCACCCTTAGATCACCCTAGATCACCCTTAGATCACCCTAGATCACCCCTAGATCACCCTAGATCACCTCTAGATCATCCTTAGATCACCCTAGATCACCCCTAGATCACCTCTAGATCATCCTTAGATCACCCTAGATCACTCTAGATCATCCTTAGATCACCCTAGATCACCCCTAGATCACTCTTAGATCACCCTAGATCACCTCTAGATCATCCTTAGATCACCCTAGATCACCCCTAGATCACCCTAGTGGTCTTCAACCCTGTTCCTCGGGGCCCACAGCCCTGCTGGTTTTCCTTCCTACCAGGTAGTTAGTTAGATTCACCTGGTGTGCCAGGTGTTAATCAGCCCCGGATGAGACGGCTGTGGGCCCTGAGGACCAGGGTTGAAGACCACTGTCCTAGATCACCCCTAGATCACCCTAGGTCACCCTAGATCACCCTTAGATCACCCCTAGATCAATCTAGATCACCCCTAGATCACCCTTAGATCACCCTAGATCACCCTAGATCACCCTAGATCACGCCAACAGCAACATGTCCCCGTCCTCCTGTCTTTTATCTGAAGGCTTATTTTATCTTATTAACTTGTCTAATATTATTTATTGATCTGTTTGGCCTTTACTGTTTTATACCTCATTGATCTTATTGATCTTATTGATCTTTCTTGGTTGTGAAGCACTTTGCAACCTTATTTGAAAGCTGCTTTATAACCAAAGATTGTTTTTATTCTTATTATTTTCATGTTTTAGTGGAGTCCTGTTCCAGCTTCCTGTATAAATAAAGTTTGTCTGATACCTGAACTGGGCCGGCTGTCCGTCTCCTGGTCATGTGACACATCGCTGTCCAATCGCAGGTCACTGATCTGACGGTCCAGCTCCTGTAACTGGCTGATCAGACCGGCGTCCCGCCTCCTCAGGCAGTTCTGATGGACACACACACACACACACACACACACACACACACACACACACACACAGTCAGTCAGTCCTGATATTTCTTTCAGGGGTTTTATAATTCCAGCATTGAATTCTGTAATAAAGTATTAAAACAAATGGGTCAAACAGCATTAAAACTTCACTAAGGAAGTGAGACAGGTGCCTGCCTGCCTGCCTGCCTGCCTGCCTGCCTGCCTGCCTGCCTGCCTGCCTGCCTGTCTGTCTGTCTGTCTGTCTGTCTGCCTGTCTGTCTGTCTGTCTGTCTGTGGACACGCCGAGACACAGATACAAACTTCACTTTCTTTTCCTTCAAGATAGAACAAGAAACAAGAAATGCCGAACGTCAGGTTGGAGGTTTTCAACAAAAAGATAATTTGATTGACGGAACCTGGAAGGAGACGAGGAGCTGATCAGCACCAATTCAATACAATTGATACTATTGATCCACCTTACATCACTATCCATCCCAGCGATTGATCAAACGTCAGGTCAGTCATGACAACTACAAACTAGACCCCTGACCCCTACTGACCCCTACTGACCCCTACTGACCCTTACCAACCCCTACTGACCCCTACTGACCCTTACTGGCCCCTACTGGGACATGACCCCTACTGACCCCTACTGACCCTTACTGACCCCTACTGACCCTTACCAACCCCTATTGACCACCCTACTGACCCCTACTGGGACATGACCCCTACTGACCCTTACTGGCCCCTACTGACCCTTACCAACCCCTACTGACCACCCTACTGACCCCTACTGGGACCTGAACCACAGTTTGACAAACCAGACTATAAAGATCCTTGAAGGCTGAGGTGGTCTTGGACAACTAGTTAACCCAAGTTAACTAGTCCAGACACTCAGATATCAAATTACTCGTCTTTTCATTTAATTTCAAATAAAAAGTTCAGGCCCGGAACCGAAACCCAGTCTGGTTTTAGTCTTAGTCTCCTGATGTGAAATCCAGATTACAGTCAACCAAATGAACTTCCAGACTTTTCCAGAGCTGCTCTGAGCTGCTCGTCATCAAGTGAAAGAAAATCTGCAGAGTTTCCAGCCTGTCAGGAACCTCCGACTGGCCAGCCAGGCCATTTGGTGTTGTAGGGAGGGTGAGAGGGCTGAAGAGGTGAGAGGGTGAGGAAGGTGAGGGGGTGAGGGGGGTGAGGGGGTGAGGGAGGTGAGGAGGTGAGAGGGTGAGGGGGTGAGGGAGGTGAGGGTGAAACCCAAACTGACTGGAGAACCAGGAGAGGGCAGGGCCAAAAACGTAATGAAGAACAGACAGCTGAAAGGAAAACGTTATTCTACTTCTGACCAATAACTGACCACCAAACAACTGACCAATAACTGACCACCACACATCCCAGCTGTGATCCTGGTCCAATCCAAGGTCTTAAGCCCCGCCTCCTGACAGAGTGATGCTGCTGGGACAAACCAACGGCTGTTTGGAGGCTGAAGACAGTGGAGACGTTGTGTGGTGTGTGTGTGTGTGTGTGTGTGTGTGTGTATTGTCAGGATGTCACCATGTTTGCGTGTTTCCTGAACACAACACCTCGTCTTGCGTCCCAACATGCCAGAGCAGATTCAGATTCAGACCTCGTTAGGTCAGACCTCGTTAGACAATCAGGAAGTTAAATTGGAAGCAGGTGTGTTGCCCCCCCCCCCAGGCTAAATAGCTTAAATCTGGAACCACTGAGGAGCTATAACTCCCAGCATCCTCTCTGAGCTGCAGGGGGTGGAAGATGTAAAAGTGAATTCCCTCCACCCCCCTCACCCCTCCATTGTCCCTCCTTGCTGGGCTCCTTGAGACCCCGGCCCCCTGCCGCTGGTCCCTGGGGGCGGGACTTCCTGCAACTAGGAAGTTTGGTTTAAACAACTTCTACTGTCATAATGGAGCCATTAAGAAACCTGGAGATAACGGAACAGCAGATTGTTGTTATTATTGTTATTATTATTATCATTATTATTATTGTTATTATTGTTGTTATTGTTGTTATTGTTGCTGTTGTTATTAGCCTCTTCTGGTTCTTTTACTTTCTGTCTGATTAACAACTTGATGTGGTTGACAGTCTGACCCTGGATCTGCTCTACTCTACTCTACTGTATTCTATTCTACTCTACTGTGCTCTATTCTACTGTATTCTACTCTACCAGGCTCTACTGTTGGCACCCAGTGGGATCAGTTTGCATGTTAGACATCAGAACCCTGGAATCTGAGTGATCCATACTGACCAGAGCCTCAGAGGTTAAAGGTCAATCGGGACCTACCAGCTGTTTCCTCAGCAGCAGGATGTTCTCCTCCAGGAGTTTCTCCTCTGAGCTCAGGTAGTTCTCTTCTTTCTCTTCCTTCTCCTTCTTCTTCTCCTCCCTCCCGGTCTCCTCTCGGAGGTCCAGCACGGTCCTGACCAGGACCTCCTGTCTCTGTCTCAGGTAGTCCAGTTCTCCCAGTCCGGACAAGGTGGCCTCCAGCCTCTCCCGGGTGCGCCCCCGGTCCGTGTCCCCGTCCGCCGGTGCTCTGTCCCGGCAGCAGCGGCCGTCTAGCTCCCGTCTCCCGTCCCTGCAGGCGGATAGCAGCATCTCGGTGTGTGAACGCAACACGCTCTGATTCAGAATCTACCGGATCTGCAGCGGGAGGCACCGGGCTCCATCCGGTCACTGCTGCAGGACAGACAGCTGGTCATCTGGTTAAGTCACCTAGTTAAGTCACCTGGTTAAGTCACAAGGTTAGAGGGGAAAGCGGAGCCGCCGACGCGCTTATCCTGAACAGAAACTGGTTTCCGTTCCCCTACATCAACAAGGACCAGTACTTTCTCCGGACAAACTGGGAATAAATCCAGCGCTCGGTACAGGGTCCAGGTTCTGCGAAGGTAAATCCCACAATCCCCCGGGGCAGCTGCGGGGTTGAACCCGGAGAGTAACGGTAGATCCTCAGGAGAGCTGCTGCGGCTCACGGAGCTCCGACCTACTGGACGGCCAGAAGAGAGGCAGAGCAACATGCCCTAAGCACCGCCCCTCCGACCCCAGCACCGCCCAGCACACCCAGCTCTCCGTGTCAAGCCTAGCCAGAATAAAAAATAACACTTCCGGTCAAAATCTTCAAAATAAAAACCCCATTTACGACCGTGTGTTAGAACATTTTTTAGTAAGACAGAAGAGAAAAGAGGAATCTGTCCTTTCCACAGCATATATTGATATATTAGACATACCAGGCTTAGCAGCGGTCTTTCCTCCCCCAGAAAACAAAATCACCATTTAAAACCAATTTCTTGCAATACATCTTCATAATTTATGTCAAGCAAAAATGACTTCCTGTCCTGCAGTTCAGTTGTGATCAAATCAGATGAAGTCCTGCTGAGGAGCACATACGCACATAAAAGAACAAAGCTACCTATATTCTCCACAAACTAGTGGAAAGCAAGAGTGTGACTTACAGTTGGTCATGTACACACAAACACAGACAATGTAGTGAGCCGAAGTTGCCAGAGGGAAACAGCCAACCACACCCCCAAAGTCAGTAGGTAGTATGGAGTTACTACCTAAGTCAGTAGGTAGTAACTCTATACTACCTACTGACTACTACCTACTAGCTACTGGACTTCCTAACAACAACACACAACAGTAGAAACTAATGAACAGAGGAACCTTCTCTATACCACCACCACTGAAACCATTTGGCTAAATGCTGAACTTTAGTTTGTTATTAAATTGCCCAGTCAGACTGTATGATCAGAGACTATTACTACAGAAAGACAGTCAGACTGTATGATCAGAGAGTATTACTACAGAAAGACAGTCAGACTGTATGATCAGAGAGTATTACTACAGAAAGACAGTCAGACTGTACGATCAGAGAGTATTACTACAGAAAGACAGTCAGACTGTACGATCAGAGAGTATTACTACAGAAAGACAGTCAGACTGTACGATCAGAGAGTATTACTACAGAAAGACAGTCAGACTGTACGATCAGAGAGTATTACTACAGAAAGACAGTCAGACTGTACGATCAGAGAGTATTACTACAGAAAGACAGTCAGACTGTACGATCAGAGTATTACTACAGAAAGACAGTCAGACTGTACGATCAGAGAGTATTACTACAGAAAGACAGTCAGACTGTATGATCAGAGAGTATTACTACAGAAAGACAGTCAGACTGTACGATCAGAGAGTATTACTACAGAAAGACAGTCAGACTGTACTGTAGCTTTGTGTCGTACATTCAACACACTGAGGACACACCAGCTACATTTGTGGCTAGGATTAGCTAAACAACTTAAGCTAGCAACAGAGAAGCTAACGTTAGCTTCCACATCAGAGGAAAAGTCTCTAAATGCAGTTATACACCAACAGCCAGGACACTGTAGTCCAGTTGACAGCCTGTGGTGACCTTTGGAGGCTGGTGACATTGTGTATTTTGAACTGGTTTTCAGCTAAGCTAGCTTGCTGTAGCTGTACCGTTAGGTTCATGAATGAACTTTAATGGTCACATACACACACCCCTGACTAGATACACACAACATGTCACCCCACACACATGCACTTTCAGGTCAGGGGGCAGAGCGCAGCCATTGAACGGCGCCTGGAGCAGTTTTGGGGTTAAGTGCCTTGCTCAAGGGCTCTTTGGCAGTGTTGGTGGGCACCGTAACTGTGACACCAGTCACTTTTTTTTTTTCAATCACCAGCTCACAGCTGGAATACACCTTCCTGGTGGTGCCGGAGATCGAACCAACAACCCTCCGGTGATGGGTTGGCCTCTCTAACCGCTAGGCCAACCTGCCGCCCCGCCGCTAGCCAGGCTAGCTAGCTACAGTAGCTTCGCTAGTGTTTCCAAATATACAGGAAAATATGTGGCCACGTCTTATAAAAGATAGTACTACCTTACAAAAGATACTACTACCTTATAAAAGATACTACTACCTTATAGTACCACCCTATAAAACATAGTACTACCTTATAGAAGATACTACTACCTTATAGTACCACCTTACAAAAGATACTACTACCTTATAAAAGATACTACAACCTTATAGTACCACCTTATAAAAGATAGTACTACCTTATAAAAGATACTACTACCTTATAGTACCACCCTATAAAAGATAGTACTACCTTATAAAAGATACTACTACCTTATAGTACCCCCTTACAAAAGGTAGTACTACCTTATAAAAGATACTACTACCTTATAGTACCCCCTTACAACAGGTAGTACTACCTTATAAAAGTCTGTTTTAACTGCCTGTAGAAAGGCCCATATAGACATATACTGTATATTCTTTACGTTTTACACTTTTTACATTTTCAAGTTTCTGGTCAGCTTTTCTTTGTTTATGTGATTAAATATTTTTAGCCTTAAATGTATCTGTCCATAAGGCATTCTTTCATCAGGAAATACCATCCACCAACATCCTTTTAATATCTAACAGCTAGATTTCCACTTTGCTCCATTTTGCTGCAATGTGTGTTGTTCTGCACACCCTAATACTTAATGTTTCATGGTTTTGGGTTATGGTTCTGCTCCGGGCTGGACTTCTTTTAAATAATGGACTCTTCAAGTTTTCTTAAATTACCCATCTTTAAAGCGCCATAATACAATGTAATCGTATTATTATTTAATCTTATTATCTATTAAACAGCTTTAATCTAATTATTCCAATATTAGTACTAGTAGATATGATTTCTGTTACTCTGTACAATACTTAATTCTTTGTTTTTTCAAAAGTAACGAAGGTCTGGCTTTTATTTTGAAGGAAAATTCGCCTCACTTCCGGTCTTATTGTGTTTCTCTGTGGTAGTCTGATGCACCGCCCCTCCGGGCCCCGGCTGCTTTAGACCCACTGCCCCCCTTTCGAGTCTTCCAGGTCCTAACGCCCCAAAAATAAAAAAATGTGTTTACATACATGTATCATACAGTACAGCTTATGTATTGACAAATATACTACATACTGCATATACTAAACTGTAATATTAATAAAGATACTACATATACTAATCTATAATAAATACTAATTTATAATATATACTAATCTATAATAAAAAATAATATATAATATATACTACTTTATAATATATACTAATCCATAATAAATACGAATCTATAATATATACTAATCTATAATAAATACTAATCTATAATATAAGAACCATGTTCATGAATGTTCTCGATGTATTTACATGTATTTATATGTTTAAGTGTCTTATTCCACCATGTTTTATCTAAGGCTATATTTTGAAATTTATTTTGAAATTTATTTTGAAATCGCTTTCAGAATATTTTATTCACAAATACAGTACTGTCTGTAGTCTTAGGCACCCTGTATTTATTTATTTATTTATTTATTTATTTAATTGTATATATTTTTATAATATTTAGAAATTTTTCATTTCACTTCATATTTTATTTATATTTCATATGTCCGACTGTCTGGGGTATCATGTAGTATTTTGGTTCATTGTTCTTCATATAAAGATGCATTCAGATCTGATTAAATACCCTGACCCAGTTATGATGGAGTGGTGACCTCTGACCTCTGACCACTTACAGTCTCAGGGTCGTGGGTTCAAATACCTTTGTACGTCTCTTTGGATAGAAGCGTCTGCTAAATGACTGTACTGAGGTCAGGGGTCAGAGGTCACATCAGCCTGCAACCCCGGATCACCCTGATAGAGAAGTGAAGGTAGAAGGAATAAGAGCTGAGTAGAGAAGAGTCTGTCAGAGAAGGTTGTTGGTTTCCTGGTGATCTAGTCTGGAGCAGTGAAGGTTCCTCATCTAGAGGATCCCAGGTGGATCCCAGGTGGATCCCAGGTCTGCTCTGCTGGATCCCTGCAGAACAGCAGCCTGGTGCTGCATCACGCTTCTGTCACCTGGATTTTATTCTTTATGACACTGACTTTTACATGATTTATTTGATGGCTTGCTTGGTGAAACAGGATCTGTAGTTTATTCTGTTGGTCTCAGTGGAAGAACATCATCTTCCATGACCTTCGGCCCTAAATCACATGACTGCTGTTGGCTCAGAAACCAAAACCCCAGCACTGTTGGACACACCGTCCCGTTAGGAAACCCAGTTGGACTGGAAGCTCCTCTGATAAACAGGAAGTACAGCAGCCAAAGACAGTTTCAGTTTCAGTTTGGACAAAATGAATTCCTGTGTTAGATAGAAGCTCCATCACCCAACAACCTCCATGAATCACCTCCTCTATGGATCTTCAAATAACTTACATCAGTTTGATAGAACTTACTATAATGTAAACTAGGAAATGTTAATATTGTCAGCCTATGGGGACACAGAGCTGGGTGTGTCCTCCTGTGATGACATCATCACCTCTTCCTCCCTGACAAAAAAGGAGTCTTCATGTCTGCGTGATGAAGATGATGTATGAAATCCAAGCATCTAACCCTAACCCTGAAGGAATGACTGCAGAGCTGAGGAGGAGAAGGAGATGGAGGCTGATGATGGAGGAGGTGATGTGTTGCCATGACAACAGAAGCATCATTGGCGTTACCTGGTGAAGGAAATGCCTGCAGGAGGAGAAGGAGGAGGATTTAACCCTCCATAACCTGTCTGTCTGAATGAAATATTAATATTACTACGTTGTAGTAGTAGTAGTAGTATTAGTAATAGTAGTAGTAGTAGTAGTAGTATTAGTAGTTGTAGTTGTAGTAGTAGTAGTAGTAGTAATAGTAATAGTAGTAGTAATAGTAGTAGTAGTAGTACTAGTAGTAGTAGTAGACTCCTACCTCCTAGTAGCTCAGTGTGTTAGCAGCAGTCTGTTTCCTCCTCCTCAGTATGAATGATGGACTGTGAGACCTGTGGACTTCAGACTGGAACAAAAGGGATGAGCTCACTACATGTTTGCCACCTTTCAGGCTGACGCTGACACATACACACACACACACACACACACACACACACACACACACACACACACACGCAGTTACTTCTACCCTTTAATAACCGCCCCTTCCTAATAACTTAATAACTGTGCCCTATAATTTTTGTCTAACATTGTTTTCCAGTGAGCTCATTAGATGACGTCTGAGTTTCTGGATGTACAGCAACACACACACACACACACACACACACACACACACAGCTCAGGGCGGTCATCATCTGCAGGATCAGCTGCTCTGTTCTTCATCAGGAAAGCAGCTGAGACTCTGAAGGCTGCAGCCAACTGTCAGAGGGTCAAACAGAGGACTGGAGTCTCTCTCTCTCTCACTCTCTCACTCACACACACACACACACACACACACACACAGTTTATAAAACCCAGGTAGCAGGCTAGCTGCTAACCTGTCTTCAGTGGTTTCCAGACCAACGCTGAAGCCACATCAGGAATGTTCATCTGAGACCAGGACGGCATTTATTAATAATAAATTATGATTATTATTAACTATTATTATTATTATTATTATTATTATTTATTTTAGCACACCAACGACATGAGATGACCTCATCTTTATTTTTATTTAATCTTTAAAGCCACACTGAGAAGAACATGCCGTTCTCTTGTCCTGGATCATTTGTGCCATCAATTTCATTATTTTGCGCAAAATTGTTATAATTCTTTCAAACCAATGAATCAATGGATGTCCATAACTTAATAAATGTCTGTTTCTTTAAAGCTTGTGATCAATTACATGTGTTTTCTAAATGCATACATACAGGACAGACACCGCTGCAGGTTATCATGATGGACAAATCCAACCAACAGCATTAAAGTTTGAGGCGGCTGCTGAAGAATTGATGGCAGAGGGACAGAAATAGACTAATAAATGGTCCATTGTTCTGAGGGAGCTCAGCTCTACTGACAGAATAGAACAGATAGAAAACAAAGATCTCTCTTTAAGACAATAACAGTTTGATGACCGAATGAATGGTGGAATTAAAGGTAAACCTCCATGTTTTGGATGTGAATGACGAAGGAGAAGATGAAGAGGAGCAGAGTCCTAGAAAACAGCAGGAGGATTCATTTGGGTTAGGACCTACTTCTTAATATAGCTGCAGCTGCAGGTCTGGTCTGAAGTTCTGCTGAGGGAGGAAGACCACATCTGGGTCATCATACAGCTGCAGATGAAGATGTGTTGTTGTTGTTGTTGTCACAGGGGTCAGCTGTGAATAAGCACTAAATGTCAGAGGCAGTAAAATTTCTTTATTGACAAAAAAAAATGTGTTTCCATTCAGCCGTTGTAATTCAACCCCTCATAGTTTACATGAAAGTGTTTGTATGGAAGCCCAGATACTGATGCTGTCTAAACCCAAACCACCAGCGGCGCCTGGAGAACCCACAGGCTTACAGCTCAGCTGGAAGCTGAAACAAGGAGAATAAAAGCCAGACTCTAATAGAGTCAGATAATAATGAGGATAAGACAGGATTCAAACCTGAGGTACGAAGAATAAATCAGTTTTATATAGTTGCATTTTATTCTAAAATGAAATTGATTTAATTTCAAAACCACAAATCATCAATCAGTTCAGCATCCTTTTCAGAGATGGTAGAGCTTTTATTTTGGAATGAAATTCTTCAGGTTTGGAGGTTTGGACTTTTGGTTTGGAGACGTACATACACAGCTATAACATTAAAACCACCTGCCTAATATTGTGTTGGTCCCCCTCGTGTCACCAAAACAGCTCTGACCCGTCGAGGCATGGACTCCACAAGACCTCTGAAGGTGTCCTGTGGTCTCTGGCACCAAGACGTTAGCAGCAGATCCTTTAAGTCCTGTAAGTTGCGAGGTGGGGCCTCCATGGATCGGACTTGTTTTTCCAGCACATCCCACAGATGCTCCATCG
>JAXDDX010000193.1:290000-295000 GCA_034670405.1 Hoplostethus atlanticus
GAGAGAGAGACAGAGAGAGACAGAGAGAGAGACAGAGAGAGAGAGACAGAGAGAGAGAGAGAGACAGAGAGAGAGAGAGAGAGAGACAGAGAGAGAGAGAGACAGAGAGAGACAGAGAGAGAGAGACAGAGAGAGACAGAGAGAGACAGAGAGAGAGAGAGAGAGAGAGAGAGAGAGAGAGAGAGAGACAGAGAGAGAGACAGAGAGAGAGACAGAGAGAGAGAGACAGAGAGAGAGAGAGAGAGAGAGAGAGAGAGACAGAGAGAGAGAGACAGAGAGAGACAGAGAGAGAGAGACAGAGAGAGACAGAGAGAGAGACAGAGAGAGACAGAGAGAGAGAGAGAGAGAGAGAGACAGAGAGAGAGAGACAGAGAGAGAGAGAGACAGAGAGAGACAGAGAGAGACAGAGACAGAGAGAGACAGAGACAGAGAGAGAGAGAGAGAGGTAGGAAGGGAGTGTTTAGTGAAGACTGATAGTTCTGTTGTACATCACAGGAACCAAACCATCCAGGAAACGGTACAAGAGCCTCAGACCCAGTACAACACCTATAGATCCCTATAGATCTCTATGTATCCCTATAGATCCCTATAGATCTCTATGTATCCCTATAGATCCGTATAGATCTCTATGTATCCCTATAGATCCCTATGTATCCCTATAGATCCCTATGTATCCCTATAGATCCCTATAGATCTCTTATTACACTCTGCTGGACGATTTCTTTCTTTATTCCTGAAAACCTTTTTGGGAAAAAACAGACGGTAGAGACGAGAAGCTGTGAGGTCTAAGAGGGCGTTGTGTGTGTGTGTGTGTGTTCTGAGTGTGTGTGTGTGTGTGTCTGGGTGTGTGTGTGTGTCTGAGTGTGTGTGTGTGTCTGGATGTGTGTGTGTCTGAGTGTGTCTGAGTGTGTGTGTGTGTGTGTGTGTCTGGGTGTGTGTGTTCTGAGTGTGTGTGTGTGTTCTGAGTGTGTGTGTGTGTCTGGGTGTGTGTGTGCGTCTGAGTGTGTGTGTCTGAGTGTGTGTGTGTGTGTGTGTGTGTGTGTGTGTGTGTGTGTGTGGGGTGTGTGAGTCAATGAAACGGTGGGTTTAGTTCCACTTGACTTCCTGTCCGTTGCTCATCTGGTTCCAGTTCAACAACGTGAAGACGTCACGGTGAGAACTCGCTTATTGCTGCTGTGTCAATTCAGGGATTTTTCCTGGAAAGATTGAAGGAATAAACGTGTTAGTTTCCCCTGATGGGAGGAGGAGGAGGAGGAGGAGGAGGAGGAGAGACTCAGGATGAAGTGACGTTTACAGACGTGAAGAACATCTGAAGATAAACCTTTTCAAGGATAGACTGAAGAGTGATGTAGCCCCGCCCCCCTGGCGGCCATGTTGGAGGTCCTCAGCTCTGATCAGCTGATTGTTTCTGTCTCAACAGAATTTAATCTTCATGGTTCATTTCTGTCTGTTTCTACTGAACTGATCATTTCATCACTGATCCATCTGATTGATTTAGTGTTTAGATCATGTAGCTTGTTAGCTAGCTAACCATAGTATCTGGTCAGCTAACCATCACTGTCTTGTTAACACATCTGGTTAGCACACTAGTCTGACTACATTCTGCCTGATGGAGACAGACAGGCAGGCAGACAGACAGGCAGACAGACAGACAGACAGGCAGACAGGCAGACTCCTTCCCTGTAGGAGTTAAACCATTTCATCTTTCTGGGAGAAAAAGGCTGAGAACATTTGGTGGTGAGAAGTCGTGGTGTGTGTGTGTGTGTGTGTGTGTGTGTGTGAGAGTGTGTGTGTGTGTGTGAGTGTGTTAATACCAATATTTATACTAAACTAAACAAACTATTCTAATACTAATAAAACTATAATACTACTAATACTAATACACAGTACTTCTAGTAATAGTTACTTTAATACTTCTTATTGATGCTAATAAACTAATACTAACATTAATACTAGTATTAGTAGTACTAGTACTAGTAGACACTGATATGATTACTGATTTTCTGTCTGACAGGAAAAACACGAGAGTGAATATGTTGAAAATAGTTTATTAAAATAGTTTAAAACATGTTGACTAGAACTAGTATCACTAACCACTAACTAGTATCACTAACTAGCTGTCTCAACCTGTTCAGAGAGAGAAGAGGACGAGAGACCTTCACACTCTCTCTCTCTCTACTGAGTCTGATCCCAGGTCAGGAGGAGTTTCTCCGTCGCTCCTCCTAGAAAACATCGTTAGCAGAGGAGTCGGTATCTACTGCTCCTGTTAGACTGACTGACTCCTCCCCCATCTCCTCCTCCTCCTCCTCTTCCTCCTCCTCCAGCCTGATGGAGGGCAGACGGATGTCCATCCTCCTGGAGCCTCCCTGCTCCTCCTGCTCCTCCTGTTCCTCCTGCCCTGCTGGAACACAAAACAAAACACACCTCAACCTCAACCTCAGGTGCAGATGTGGGTCAGACACTTGAGGTGCGTTTGATTTGTATCAGTGAGGTGACGCAGCATTGAGTCAAACCTTCCAGTAATAAGTCATAAAGACTCAACAAGAAGGACAATACAGTAACATGACCTCACCCCTATTACATCATAGTGATGTCATAGAACACTATACCTCAATACAGTATCTAGTGCAGTACATCATAGTTAGCAGTCCCAGACCAGGACTAGATGCTGGTCTGGTTCATGCAGGGTTAACAGGTCTGTCGAGTCTGGACCTCCCGAACCCTGGTCCAACCACTGTGTGTGTGTGTGTGTGTGTGTGTGTGTGTGTGTGTGTGTGTGTGATCTAAGCAACCATCCTAGTTATTATGGGATTTATGTAAAGTATCCCACACCAGAAGCAGCAAACTTTCCACATCTAACCATCGAAAACATGAAACATCTCCGTCATCACCAAACCCACAATCCTGGACCCTGATTGGCTGACAGCACCAGCTCCTCCAATAAAGCTGAAACTTCAGGTTCCTGAAGTGAAAACACAATCCATAATCATTAGTATGGATTGTGGATTATCATCCATCCCTCTCACCAGGAGCCACCAGATGGTGAGCCAGTCTCTGCTCCTGGAGAAGACAGAAGTCAACTTGATTTCAACTCCGTTTTTAAGAAATCAGGTTTTATTCGCGAATTCCTGGGGGAGTACTACACTACCCACAATCCTAGCTCGAGTTCCAGCAGTCAGAGACATCGCTGTTACCATGGAGACGTTACACGGGGCGTAGTTCTGCGGTTGGCGATCAGGACTGACTGAGTGAACGTAGCCTCCGTATGCTAGCTAGCAGCGTCCTCCACTGGTTCCTCTGTCAGACATGATGTTCTTCAGGATGAGGAGAGGAGAGAGGGGAGAAGATCACTACAGATCCATGGTGACCGGTTGGAAGGAGGGAAAAGGGACTTGATGAAATCACCTGCAATGCCTTTTGGGATATGTAGTTCATTCCCTCTTAAAAGGCGTTATGAACAGTCTTGGACCTTCGCCTTTTTTACCTTTTTCAAAAAAAACATTTTCTCTGAATCTGTTGTTGCAGGTCCTGATTCACCTGGTAGCTGCTCCAGGTCCTGATTCACCTGGTAGCTGCTCCAGGTCCTGATTCATCTGGTAGCTGCTCCAGGTCCTGATTCACCTGGTAGCTGCTCCAGGTCCTGATTCACCTGGTAGCTGCTCCAGGTCCTGATTCATCTGGTAGCTGCTCCAGGTCCTGATTCACCTGGTAGCTGCTCCAGGTCCTGATTCATCTGGTAGCTGCTCCAGGTCCTGATTCACCTGGTAGCTGCTCCAGGTCCTGATTCACCTGGTAGCTGCTCCAGGTCCTGATTCATCTGGTAGCTGCTCCAGTCGGTTCATCACTTCAAATTCTTTAGATCGGGATTCGAAGAAAATGAATGAGGAATTTACTTCTGGAACCAGAGCCGCTGGTGGGCGGTTCCATTTCAAATGAGGTCAACCTGTTGAGTGGAAATGCTGCAAACTGGCGTGATTGGACGAATTTCAGGAAGTCTTTTGTGACGGAGCCAATCCGGACCCGGTCCCGCTGTGATGCGTTCACTGGAGTCGGTCTTTTTGAAAATGTAAAAAACTTTAAATTCAACCACTGAAACAAAATCAGATGTGAACGTCTTTGATCACAGATGAAGATCAGTAGAGGAAATACCAGACACTTTCACTACTCCACCAGCCAACACACACACACACACACACACACACACACACACACACACACACACACACACACACACGGTGTCGTGGCGTCAGGGTGTGTTGTGATGTGACTGATAGGATGTTAATGACAGAGGAAAATACTACTAGACCACTGTCTGTCTGTCTGTCTGTCTGTCTGTCTGTCTGTCTGTCTGTGTTTTCAGAGCAGACCAGGCTAAAGCAAACACACTGGAGAGACTTGCACAGCTCAGTGATTGTGTATGTGTGTGTGTGAGAGAGTGTGTGTGTGTGTGAGAGAGTGTGTGTGTGTGTGTGTGAGAGTGTGTGTGTGTGTGTGTGAGAGTGTGTGTGTGTGTGTGTGAGAGTGTGTGTGTGTGTGTGTGTGTGAGAGTGTGTGTGTGTGTGAGAGAGAGTGTGTGTGTGTTGTTTCACTAGTGTGTTTATTATCTCCCATCCTGCTCTCATCCAAACACCCTGATCCCTCTAAAACCTCAGTATCCTGTCTGTCGAACACACACACACACACACACACACACACACACACACACACACACACACACACACACACACACAGTGTTCGCTGGTTGAAGCAATGTGTTATTCTTTACTTATACAGTGGGACCAGTTAACCAGTATAACGTACTGGGAATGGAGAGACAGACAGAGAGAGACTGGTAGAGACACAGTGCCATCTAGTGGTCTGTGGAAAAGTTGACCTTGAGACGTTGGCAACTCATAGCAGAGTGATTGTGTGTGTGTGTGTGTGTGTGTGTGTGTGTGTGTGTGTGTGTGTGTGTGTGTGTGTGTGTCCTACCTGGTTCTCTGTCGTACTGTCTGACCATG
>JAXDDX010000193.1:302500-315000 GCA_034670405.1 Hoplostethus atlanticus
CCAAAAGGAGGCGCTGTGGAGCTACAGCCAAAACCAGTTCATTCAAATGGTATCCTGTCTCTGATGTCACACACACACACACACACACACATTGATGCCCTTCAGCCTTGGTTACTAGACTGGACTAGTTACTGGTCAGACTGGGTTGGTTACTAGTTAGTCTGGGCTGGTTAGTAGTTAGTCTGGGCTGGTTACTAGTTAGTCTGGGCTGGTTAGAGCTGGGTGTAGGGTTAGTGGTCGCTGGTGGTTTCTGGTCCAGCCAGTGGCCTGCTGTCGTTTTACTTTGTTTCCTGGAATGCATCATGGGAAATATTTCTGCCTACATGTGGTGCGTTTAGTTTGTGCAGCTGGATGGGAGGGTGGATATGAGGAAGATGATGTGAGGAAGATTACATGAGGTCGAGGATGTGAGGGGGATGACGTGAGGTAGAGGATGTGAGGAAGATTACATGAGGTAGAGGATGTGAGGAAGATTACATGAGGTAGAGGATGTGAGGAAGAGGATGTGAGGAAGACGATGTGAGCTAGACGATGTGAGGTAGACGATGTGAGGAAGATGACGTGAGGTAGAGGATGTGAGGAAGATGATGTGAGGAAGATTACATGAGGTCGAGGATGTGAGGGGGATGACGTGAGGTAGAGGATGTGAGGAAGAGGATGTGAGGAAGACGATGTGAGGAAGATGACGTGAGGGAGACGATGTGAGGAAGATGACGTGAGGTAGAGGATGTGAGGAAGAGGATGTGAGGTTTTTAGAGGAAGGTTACCTGGACAACATCAGCGACAGCCAGGAGATCTGTTCCAGGGAAGACATCATCGTCCACCTCGTCTTCCTCCTTCCTGTCTGCAATGTCCACAGTCTGGAATGAAAGACGTGATGAAGGTTGGCCTCTGATTGGTTCTTCACTCGTGATGAGAGCGTCGACAGTCTGGTGGTACAGAGTCACAGGTTCAATCCCCACAACAGCCAACCTGCCCTGTCTGTCTGTCTGTCTCTCTCTCTCAGGGTTCTCCTGGCCTCATGGTGCAGCTGTTGCCTAGCAACCACACACACACACACACAGCTGAATTTATCAAAGAGATAGAGTGTGTGTGTGTGTGAGACTCTTTTTTATTATCTTTCCTCTGATCATATTGACATGGTTCTTCTTCGTTGGTCCCAGCCTGTAGGTGAAGCTGCTGTTTGACATCATCTGACAAACCCCTCTGCCACCTGGCGCAGCCTTCATTGTCAACCAGCAACCTTATGGTCACAAATCATCCTGCCAAATCACTAGACACCCCCCCCACTCACCTGGGGCTCAGCTGGTCTGACGTCTACGGCGGCCATGTTGGATGTTGGAGGTGGTGGAGGTGGTCTGGTCACCTCCTCTGGATGCTCAGTGGGGAGGAACCTGGAGGAGTCAACCCTGGGCTGACCCAGTAGGATCGCCATGGGAACAGGGAAACACTCCACAGGCGTCATTGGGAGGTTGCCAGGATCAACGGAGGTCGTGTGGGAGGAGCTGAGGATGTAGTGAGGCAGTTGGCGGGGTGATGGGTAGAGGGATGGAGTTGTAGGCGGAGCTAAGCTGGTCTGAGTCTTACAGGACTTCATCTTCACTCCTGACAGAGAAAGAAACAGTAAAGTCAAGAAACAGTGGAATATGTGGTCAAAGCAACTGCCTAC
Source organism: Hoplostethus atlanticus (assembly GCA_034670405.1). Lineage (NCBI taxonomy): Eukaryota > Metazoa > Chordata > Actinopteri > Trachichthyiformes > Trachichthyidae > Hoplostethus > Hoplostethus atlanticus. The sequence continues at coordinate 304,170 of JAXDDX010000193.1, forward strand.
CAACGCTGAGGTCACAGGTTCGAACCTCAGCGTTACCTCCGGCTTGGTCGGGCGTCCCTACAGACACAATTGGCCGTGTCTGCGGGTGGGAAGCCGGAGGGCTATGTGTCCTGGTCGCTGCACTAGCGCCTCCTCTGGTCGGTCGGGGCACCTGTTCAGCGGGATAACGTGTTCCTCCACGATACGCCCTCCCGGTGAAACTCCTCACTGTCTGGAAAAGAAGCGGCTGGCGACTCCACATGCATCAGAGGAGGCATGTGGTCGTCTACACCCTCCCCAGACCGGCAGAGGGGGCGGAGCAACGACCGGGACTGCTTAGGCAGACGGAATTGGACAAGAACAATTGGGAGAAAAAGGGCAAAAAAATTCAACCCCCCCCCAAAAAAACAGTGGAATATCAGTGAAACAGTGTACTAGTGTAACAGTGTACTAGTCAACTGGAAACACGCCTGCACGCTGAAAGGCCTCTACTTCCTGTATTGACCTTCAACTCAGACTCGGGGGTAAGTAAGACTCGGGGGTAAGTAAGACTCGGGGGTAAGCTGCTACCTCTGATGCTCTCCACCAGCCGGGGGCGGGCCATCTTGGTCCTGGAGGCTGGGGAGCTGAAGCGGAGGTAGGGGCTCTTCTTCAGGGTCCGCCTGTGGCCCTCGTACAGCGCTCTGCCATACAGACGCATCAGGTACGACTCTCCCTCCATCTCTCTCTCTCCTCCATCTCCCTCCATCTCTCTCTCTCCTCCATCTCCCTCCATCTCTCTCTCTCCTCTCCTCCCTCCATCTCCAGACTCTCGACACAGGTTCTGGGTTTGGAAACAGAAAAAAAATCAACCACCAGCACCTCTTCTCTGTATGAGACGTATACAGTGATAATGTTTATATTACATAACCCCTGTATCTAGTAGCCGCTAGCGTTGGAGACAAATCTAGCTGATCACACTGATCACTTTTACTGAGAACGTTACTGGATGATCTACAGACACACCACAACAACCTGGTTCAGACAGTCAACTGGTTCTACTGACACATTCCTAACTAACAGACTGATCCTGGATCAGATGCTTGGTAGCAGGGTGGGGATCAAAGCCTCTATTCATGTATTGATTGACAGCCCATCCCCCCCCATACAGAACAGAGGACAGAACACAACACAACACAACACAACACAACACAACACAATCTCACCGGTCTGTATCCTGTTGTCTGTCCCCCTGTCCTGTCTGTTTGTCCCCTGGTTCCTGTCACTGCCATCTTACTTCCTGGTGCTCTGGGCACGCTCAGTGGCCTCCCCTTCACCTGCCTGGTCCTGGCAGTGTTCCTGCTCCCACCACTCCTCTGTTGGAGCACAACAGGAGCATCTTTGTTTTCAGAGATGTTTCTGGTTGGAGCGTCTTTGGCTTTAGACTTGACAACATCTTCTGTGGCCATCTCAGCCTGTGAGAATAGAAGAACTAAGGTTACATGTCCACCAGAACCTCTCTTTAAGACCGGTTGTCTACCAGGAACCTCTCTTTAGACCGGTTGTCTACCAGGAACCTCTCTTTAAGACCGGTTGTCTACTAGGAACCTCTCTTTAAGACCGGTTGTCTACCAGGAACCTCTCTTTAGACCGGTTGTCCACCAGGAACCTCTCTTTAAGACCGGTTGTCCACCAGGAACCTCTCTTTAAGACCGGTTGTCCACCAGGAACCTCTCTTTAAGACCGGTTGTCTACCAGGAACCTCTCTTTAAGACCGGTTGTCTACCAGGAACCTCTCTTTAGACCGGTTGTCCACCAGGAAGCTCTCTTTAAGATTGGTTGTCTACCAGGAAGCTCTCTTTAGATCGGTTGTCCACCAGGAACCTCTCTTTAAGACAGTTTGTCTACCAGGAACCTCTCTTTAAGACCGGTTGTCCACCAGGAACCTCTCTTTAAGACCGGTTCTCTACCAGGAACCTCTCTTTAAGACCGGTTGTCTACCAGGAACCTCTCTTTAAGACCGGTTCTCTACCAGGAACCTCTCTTTAAGACCGGTTGTCTACCAGGAACCTCTCTTTAAGACCGGTTGTCTACCAAGAACCTTTCTTTAAGACCGGTTCTCTACCAGGAACCTCTCTTTAAGACCGGTTGTCTACCAGGAACCTCTCTTTAAGACCGGTTGTCCACCAGGAACCTCTCTTTAAGACCAGTTGTCCACCAGGAACCTCTCTTTAAGACCGGTTGTCCACCAGGAACCTCTCTTTAGACCGGTTGTCCACCAGGAACCTCTCTTTAAGACCGGTTGTCCACCAGGAACCTCTCTTTCAGGCTGGCTACAGGCTAGGCATTAGGCTAGCTACAGACACCACCCAACAAGCAACCTCACTGCTCTTGTCCAGGAATGATTTGATGGTATAAAACATGGTGCCTTTGGGTAAATAAAATAAGTGAGGCTTCTGGTTTTCCAACCCTGCTTATCATTGTAGTTAATACGCAATAGGTTAACACAGTAAGGCCACTGGAAAATTGCACACAGGAACCAGACGGTGCAACGGCATGAAAGCAAGAATGCTGAGGAAACTCCTGAGCTGTACCACCTATCTAGCCACATACCTGTACCCACAATCCCTCTGGGCTGTATAATAACCTATAATAAACCTTTCAGTGGCTCTGGTTAGGCTGACCTGGATGTCTTCGGTCAAGGCGTTGATCCAGGCGTCCACCGTCTTCTTGACTCGTACCTCCTCCCTCCAGTCTCTACAGAGGAGAGAACCAGCTCTGTGAGGGGTTCAACAGGTATTCACTCATGGTTCTGTAAGGCACCAAAATGTCAGATATAAAATGGCACATACAGTATATTTTAAATGACTTCTTCTGTGGTGTTTAATGTTGGGTCTGCTGTGAGCAGGAAGCAGATTGTATATCGTGTAAATCTGGTAGTTTCTGCCTGTTAAACGACAGGATGAAACTTTATTAAGGCTGAAGATGTTTCTCATGACCAGAGGGTATCAGGGAATATGGTGTGTCTCTAAATACTCCATATATGTCATCTGGATGTCTATATTGTCTACATCACCGTTTCAGTTTCCAGAATTAGCCAAGATGTTGAAATAAGATGCAAAAAGGGAAGTAAAATGATTTTGTTCTTCAAATCGTGGAGATGACTGACAGGAAGACATACAGCTTGAATTTAAAGTGGAGGGAAAAGAGAGAGAGACAGCAAGAGAGAGAGAGACAGCAAGAGAGAGAGACAGTCTGTCCCTCTGGTCTGACAGCTGCCAATCAAAGTGATTGTTTGGTTTGGCGTCGCCTCTTCATCGCCTGCAGAACGCTCTGAGGCTTGCTGTCAATCACAGGAGAATAAACGCACACACACACACACACACACACACACACACACAATCGTAGGATACAGGCTGTGTGTGTGTGTGTGCATCGTGGTTCAAATGTCGACACTACTGGAATAAAAGCACCAAGATAAAGTGGAATACTGGAATAACAGAAACTTCACTGTAAATCAAAAAAGTCCAGTTGGACAGGATTTATTGTATTGTACATTAGCTACCTGTTAGCAGGTATAGCGTTAGCATTAGCTACCTGTTAGCGGGTATAGCGTTAGCATTAGCTACCTGTTAGCAGGTATAGTGTTAGCATTAGCTACCTGTTAGCAGGTATAGTGTTAGCATTAGCTACCTGTTAGCAGACAGTGCCTCCAGCTGACAGTGTAGAACCTCTCCAGTCTTGGCCCTCAGCAGAGCCTCCAGGTTCTCCTCCAGAACCTTCCTCTGTCTCTGGACCCGATGGAGAACCCGACCAGCCTCCTCCAACATGGATGGAACCACAGGCCTCCTCTGGAGAAGCAGGGACTGGGACTGGGACTGGGGGAGTGGTTGTTGTGGCTGGGAGTTGGTGGTTTTCGTGTCTTCTGGCTGTTAGACAGACAGACATTAGATCAGGGGTCCAACGTAGGGCTGGAGAGACCGGGCCAGGACTACAGGCTCAGCACCTCTCAGGGCATGTCACTGAATAACGTTTCATCGGTCTTCTTTGTCTCGTATTCTCTAGCAGAGTTGCTGCACAACTCAAAATCTGAAACATAGGATGAGTTTTTCCTCCATTTTGAAGTTGTGACAAGACTACAAAGATGGAGGCTGAACTACAACCTCTCTATTGTCAAGTCAGTGACTGGCAAGTTCAAAGTTCAATAACTAAAACAAAACGACATGTTGGTCTCCAACTGAAACAGTCCTGCACTGAAATATGAAGCTTCTACCAGTGAACTGAGCTGCTGTAGTGGTTGGTTGGACCTTCATGGAGAACGAGACAGACAGACAGACAGACAGACAGACAGACAGACAGAGAGAGAGAGAGAGAGAGAGAGAGAGAGAGAGAGAGAGAGAGAGAGAGAGAGAGAGACAGACAGACAGACAGACAGACAGACAGAGAGAGAGAGAGAGAGAGAGACAGACAGACAGACAGACAGACAGACAGACAGAGAGAGACAGACAGAGAGACAGACAGACAGACAGACAGACAGACAGAGAGCGAGAGAGAGAGAGAGAGAGAGAGAGAGACCACTAGTCCTTGTTCCTCACGGCCAGACAAAGGAAACCTGTACTCTGTGTGTGTGTGTGTGTGTGTAGACAAATTCGTAGGAAAAAGGGAACAGCATGAAAATGTCAATTAATCAATCATCAATTTTACACTGTATTGGCTAAGCATACTGCAACACACACACACACACACACACACACACACACATTCTATTTCTATTCTGTCTCTATTGTACTATCTACCCTCCGTTTATTGAGGAGAGGACACAGTCAGCATAAGAAATGTAGAGAGTCATAAAAACCAGTGGGGATGCTGTGGTTACCATGGGAACCTACCATGGAGACACAGGGAGCAGCTGGAGGAGGAGGCGGTTGAGAGGAGGGGGAGTAGGGGGAAGGGTTCCCTCCAGTAGGGTCACGCCTGGCCTCCGCTGTCTGGGAGAGAGAGATCTGGTTGACTGATCGGTTGATTGACTGATCGGTTGGTTGACTGATCGGTTGGCTGACTGATCGGCTGGCTGACTGATCGGCTGGCTGACTGATCGGCTGGCTGACTGATCGGCTGATTAATTGGCTGACAGGAATGAGTCATGGTGTGTGAAAGCCTTTAATGGCGGCTTGGTTAGTGGTTAGTTAGTTAGTCACTATTCTGACCCGTTGTGGGCGGGGCCAGAGGCTCTGTAGCGGTGACAGGAATCAGGTGTTTTGTTGCTTTCGTAATGTTATGTTGTTTTAAAGCAGCTAGCCTGCTAGCTAGTAATGCTCTGTTCTACTATATTCTACTTTATTCTTCTCTATACTGTATTCTGTATATATTCCATTCTGCTCTACCCCAGTTTATTCTATTGTATTCTTCTGTAACTCACCGTCAGCAGGGTCTGCATCTCTGTCTTCAGACGTCCCATCTCCCTCAGCACCTCATTGGCTCTCCTTGTCACAGCTTGGTTGTGATTGGCTGAGGCCTGAGAAGGACTTCCTGTAACCGTCTGGGTCGCCGTGGAAATGGTGGGGGCACCTCGGCGATGATGGTCGTCCCTGAAGAAGAAGACCAATAGAAACCAGTAGAGTCAGGATTAGAGGGTCATCAGTAGCATCAGCTTCAGTCCCCAGATCACCAACCAGCAGGTCAGAGGTCAGAGGTCAGAGGGCCCTGATAATACATGGAACATATATTACTATATACTATAAATGAAATGTCGTCTGCAGTGCTGGTGTGAATGATGTCAGGGATTTGGGTGTTGGTCCATCTGCTGGATGTACAGCCTCTGGGTTCTGGCTGGCAGTAGAGGAACCGGCCTGGAAGAGACTGGTGGACAACCAGCCTTAAAGAGAGGTTCTGGTGGGTTCTGGTGGTTCTGGTCGTCCTGGTAGGTTCTGGTGGGTTCTGGTGGTTCTGGTTGTTCTGGTGGACAGGTTATTGGTCTTCAGCTCTCTGTCACACGTGTCATTAGTATCCATCCCCACCAGTTACTACAAAGCTCATGAATTATTGGTGTCATGTAAAGAGAGAGAACAGAACATCTTAATACTTGACATTTGTTCTCCTCTGTTTCAGTTTCTCCTCATCCTCTTCTTTCTTCCTCATCCTCTTTTCCTCATCCTCCTCTCCATCTCTTTCATATTTCCACTGCTCACCCATCCTCCATCTTTCTATTTTCTCTCTCCTCCCTCCTCCTGTATGTAAGCGTCTCCTCTCAGTGAATGGAAGCTACTCTACTCCATCAGCATCGCTCCTCACTGTCGCCAGGGAAACCACTGAGCCGTTGCCTAGCAACAGCAGGGATTGGCTGAGGCAGGTTAACGGCCGTATGCATGTGTGTGTGTTTCTAAGCAGCTAAATGAAGGAATAGGTGGTTATTTTGGTAACCATGTCATCTGCACCATCACCTGCAAAACATGCACACACATGCACACACATGCACACGCACACACATGCACACACATGCACGCACACACACACACACACACACACACACACACACACACACACACACACACACGCACACACATCCTCTGATTGACTTGAGAGGCAGCAGACCGTAGCGAGACTCACTAAGCGCCAGACAGCCGTGGTTAATGGGCTTTTCCTGCTGCCTGGCTCTGTGTGAGAGTGTGAGTGTGTGTGAGAGTGTGAGTGTGTGAGTGTGAGTGTGAGTGTGTGAGTGTGAGTGTGAGTGTGAGTGTGAGTGTGTGTGTGTAGGTATCAGCTAGTATCATCAACTAGGTGATTAGTCAGGATGGAACATTAATGAAAGTAACCGCATGCTCCCTCATTTAGCAACACACACTATCTATCAGTTTCCCTCCTGGGGGGGGGTCAATATGGACGGTCGTGACTTCACTCAGGTCCTCGGTGTAACAGCAGAAGGTTCATGATTCTTATGGAAACGAACGGTTTGAAATGGTCTCATCAGAGGAACCTGAACCAACAACCACTGGATTTATTTGGATCATTTGATTTGAAGAGTTTTGAGGCTCGTGGTCATCATGAGCGCTGAAGCACGACAGGCCTGCCTTCATCACACGGAACGTACCGGTTACCGTGCAGCAGCTCATGACATCGTTGCTAGCGGTTACCAGTCTAGGATTCTGGAGGATATAGAGTGGTGCAGGGATGATGTATTTTTGTAGCCAACCTGGAAGTTAGCATCGCTCTGGTTCCCTTCACAAAAAGCCAATGGGATTTTTGCATTGGATTTTGGATTATTGCAGAAAATAAACTCTGTGGAAAACAAAAGTTTATGATACTTACACGTTTTGTTCAGCAAGATAATCTTCCCAAATGAACACCACTTTATGATTTTTGAAGCGTAAATGCAATCGCCAGAAGTAAAAAGCTAACGTTAGGCTAACGAACTAGACCACGGTCACATGACTTCAACATCACCACCACTAAAAATACTATAAACTGATAAAACTACAAGTTGGAAAGTTTGAGTTAGAATAGTTTGGAACACAACTAGAGGCTGTAAAGGCGGACTAGTGAGTAGATGAGTTACTGAGTTCGGCGTGATGCGTTCAATGTCCCCAACCTCTGTAGTCTCATTTAGCCACTTGTTAGCAACCGCCTGTTTTAAGACACGTAAAAGCTTCAAAACTCACGAGTGGGGTATTTACTGACGTATTTTATGCCGTAGAATAAAACGTGAAAACCTCTTAAGCTTGTGTTAACCACAGACCTTATTTCAGGCATCTAACCAAAAACCCATTCAAAAAACCCATTGACTTCAAGACGAGGGAACCGGGACTCGTTCCTGCACCACTCTATTATGGGATCTATCTGTCTGTCTCCCTACGGTCTCCTGTGAGGTGAGACGTTAATAATCCCTGTTTGATTGGGAAATCATGTCAGTTGATCAGAGAGTTGATCTGACTCTGGTTTGATTGGTTCCATATTGACTGTAGGATGGATCAATACACCAATACACTGGTCTGAACCTCAACTGATGCATGAATGGGGGATGAAAAACACAAGCAGAACAAAATCTAATCGTTTTCAATGCTGCAGCAGCGACTGGGCATTCTGCAGAAAGGAGGGAGGAGGGAGATGGAGGGAGGAGGGGGAAGGAGGGAGATGGAGGGAGGAGGGGGAAGGAGACACGCCTGCAACTCCTGACCGCTCATTCGTCAGCCAGAGAGAAAGAAAGAACCAGAGAGCGAGAGAGAGAGAGAGAGAGAGAGAGAGAGAGAGAGAGAGAGAGGAATGTTTGAGATTGCATCCAATTCTGTCACCCGAGGGTGGGAGTGGGTGGTGGTGGTGGGGGGGGGGGGGGACAGTGGGGGATGCTGGGAGAAAGATAGTGCTGACATCATCGTCTATAAATGGAGCCATGCTTTGAGACGATGAGGGAGGAGAGCAAATAACAAGATGAGAATACAACCCTTTCCTACCACACACACACACACACACACACACACACACACACACACCTCCACAGTTGAATTCTACATGTCAGGGTTGTAGAACATGAGACAACAGACACCTTCCCCTCTGACCTTTGACCTCCTCACTCTTGGTGACCTCACTGGGTCGGAGGTCACAGGTTCTACCATGTGACCTGGTCTGGTTGATTCTGTTTCAGCGGTAAACAGGCGGTGAACAGCCTCCACTGACTCTCTGTGTCTCTCTACCACTCTCTCTCTCTCCCTTTGTTTCCGCAGCACATTCCTGAATAAATGATGTTTTCAACCGGGGACGGTAACCATGGCAACCCCGGCATGCTGCACAGCAACAGAGGAGGAGGAAGAAGAGGAGGAAGAAGAAGAGGAGGAAGAAGAGGAGGAAGAAGAGGAAGAGGAGGAAGATGAAGATGAGGAAGAAGAGGAAGAGGAGGAAGAGGAAGAGGAGGCTTCCCTGGCTAGCAGATGGAAAACAGACTGCAATGATTTGCAGAACGTGAGATAGAGTGGTGTTACCTGTCTCTCTCTCTCTCTACCTGTCTCCCTCTCTATGTCTCTCTCTACCTGTCTCTCTCTCTCTACCTGTCTCCCTCTTTGTCTCTCTCTACCTGTCTCCCTCTTTATGTCTCTCTCTCTCTCTACCTGTCTCTCTCTCTCTCTACCTGTCTTCCTCTATGTCTCTCTCTACCTGTATCTCTCTCTACCTGTCTCCCTCTCTATGTCTCTCTCTACCTGTCTCTCTTTCTCTCTCTACCTGTCTCCCTCTCCATGTCTCTCTCTCTCTACCTGTCTCTCTCTCTCAACCTGTCTCTCTGTTTATCCATCTGTATATATATATGTTTATCTGTCTCTCTCTATTAGCCTCTCTCTCTCTACCTGTCTCCCTCTCTATGTCTCTCTCTACCTGTCTCTCTTTCTCTCTCTACCTGTCTCCCTCTCTATGCCTCTCTCTACCTGTCTCTCTCTCAACCTGTCTCTCTGTTTATCCATCTGTATATATGTTTATCTGTCTCTCTCTATTAGCGTCTCCTCCTGGTCCCTCAGACAGGACTGAGTTTGGCTTCATGTCCTGCAGCCTAGAGGTCAGAGGTCAGAGGAGAAGGTGACTGGAAGATCACTGGTTTGAATCCCAAGAACGTCTGGGGAAATGTTGGTGAACATCTAACCACAACCACTGACCACCAGTAGAGACTGGTTGTACTGGTCAGCTCCCAGTAGAACCAGTAGAGACTGGTTGTACTGGCTGGTGTGTGTCGGTGCTCCCTGAATGCTCCCAGTCACGTCCTAGCTCGCTTTACCTCTCTCTCTCTCTTTGCAGAGAAGCTAAACAGAGCTGCTGCCACTCCCAATGACACTGCAATACCACACTGTACTACACACACACACACACACACACACACACACACTACTCAAACTGAAAGGATAGGCTGCTGTTCAACACCTCAGACAGTGTGTGTGTAGTACAGTGTGTGTAGTACAGTGTGTGTGTGTGTGTGTGTGTGTGTAGTACAGTGTGTGTAGTACAGTGTATGTGTAGTACAGTGTGTGTGTGTAGTACAGTGTGTGTAGTACAGTGTGTGTGTGTGTGTAGACATTAACATGCACTCTCTGAGCTGCCAGCTCAGACAGCCAAGGGCACCTTAACCACCTCAACCACCTCAACCACCTCAACCATCTCAACCATCTCAACCACCTCAACCATCTTAACCACCTCAACCATCTCAACCACCTCAACCACCTCAACCACCTCAACCATCTCAACCACCTTAACCACATTAACCACCTCAACCATCTTAACCACCTCAACCACCTTAACCACATTAACCATCTTAACCACATTAACCACCTTAACCACCTCAACCATCTCAACCACCTTAACCACCTCAACCACCTCAACCATCTTAACCACCTCAACCATCTCAACCACCTTAACCACATTAACCACCTTAACCACCTCAACCATCTTAACCACCTCAACCATCTTAACCACCTCAACCACCTAACCACATTAACCATCTTAACCACATTAACCATCTCAACCACCTCAACCATCTCAACCACCTTAACCACATTAACCACATTAACCATCTCAACCATCTTAACCACCTCAACCACCTCAACCATCTCAACCACCTTAACCACATTAACCATCTTAACCACCTCAACCACATTAACCATCTTAACCACCTTAACCACCTCAACCACCTCAACCACAGTGACTGTGTGTCTGTCGCTTAGCATGACAATGAAGGCACGCCCCCCCCCCCACCAGGTACTCAGTAGGAGGGAGGAGAGCCTCCAGTCACAAAGAGACACAAATCTCTGCAATGCAGCAAGACACCAAAACTACTAGTACTACTACTAACTACTAGTACTACTGATACTACCAACTACTACTAGAACTACTAGTACTACTACTA
>JAXDDX010000193.1:320000-322500 GCA_034670405.1 Hoplostethus atlanticus
ACCAGGGGGCATTTCTCCCCGCTGGGGCAGTAAACCTCCCCGGAGGCTCCCTGGGCCTTGATGCTCTCTCTGGAGCAGGGGAAGCAGAACTTGTGGTTGGGGACGGAGGGACACTGGACGAAATGCGTGTCCTCTAAGCGTTCATGGCAGATAGTGCAGCACAGAGGTCCACTGTTGGCCATGGGGGAGTCGGGCACGTTTTGCGGGTGCACCTGGTCCATGCCACTAGACTGCGAGGGCGCGCCCCCGCCGCCGGACAGCCCGAGGTCCCCGTTGCGGGAAGCGAGGCGCCTCTGGCCAGACACGGAGGCGGGGGACACCGGGCTGCTGCTGTTGTGTCTGGAGGAGGAGGTGGTGGAGTGAACCGAGTCTCTGTCCTTAGGGGACTGCGCGTTCCCGAGCGTGTCCGCGACAGACATGAGCGCGGCCATGGGCGACTGTCCGTTCTGCGGGGGCGCGGACTCCGGGGGTGTGGCGCAGCCGGAGGGGAGGACGGGATGCCCCGGGCCGAGGGGAGGGGGTCCTCCGTGTGAGGCGGCGAAGGAGCCCGCAGCCATGGAGAGTTTGAGGGCTTCTGTCTGGCTGGAGATCCACTGCTGCCTCTGCTGCTCCTCGGTCAGCTTCAGACCTCCGTCCGCCGAGTCCGGCTCCGGGGAGGCTTTCCTCTTCCTCACGCCGGACCTGGAGCTGTTCCCGCTGCCGGAGGCCAGGGCCCGGCCAGGCAGGACCAGGGAGGTGGGCAGTAGCGGGCAGCTGCCGTCGATGTAGGGCTGGGGCAGCATCTCCCCGCCCAGACACTCCTTGAAGAAGCGCAGGGACTCCGGGAGTAGATCCCCCAGCAGCCGCCAGTCCCCAGAGCCGTGCTTCTTCTCGTACTCCAGATATTTAAACCCGGACGACAAGCCTCTCCCGAAATCCTTCATGCAGTCCTGGTACATCTGCTTGGCCACCCCCGAGGCGCTGGAGAACACGTTCCCGGAGCCGCTGGGGTACTCGATGAAGATCTTCAGTTCATAGTCCATGCCGGGTTTGGACACGGCGTCGAAGGCGAACACCCTGCCGACCAGCCCGTGGTCCTTCTTGAAGCGGACGTCGAACGGGGTGCAGCCGCACAACGAGACCAGGGTCTCCCTCACTATCTTCGGCTTGCTCGTCCACTCGTCCTGCCTGTTGCGGAGGCTCTCGCTCAGCTCCGCCAGAGCCTCCGCGTTTCTCTGCTTCTCCTTCAGCTCGCGGTCCTGGTCCGTGCTGGAGACGGACCCCGGCCTCTTCCCGCCCGGCTCAGACAGCCCCTGACCGGGCAGGGAGAGAGAGGGACCGCCCACCCCCACCATGGAGCTCTGCGGAGCCGCTCGGCTCGCCATGCCGTGCGGGGCCATGCCTGCCGCTGCTGGTCCGTTCAGCATGGTCTGGGGCAGCAGGTTCGGCGGGACATTCAACTGTCCCGGTACCGACACCAAACCGTGGGTCCTGCTTCTGGAGTTCGGGCTCTGCCGGTTCAGTTCAGGCGGTCCGTCGTCCGGTTTGAACCCGTTGGGTCCTCCGAGCCCGTTGGGCAGCCTGGAGCTGCTGTGTCCGCTGATAGAGTAGTCAAACCTGGCCCGGCTGTCAGAACCGAGTGAAAACCGGTCCAAGCCGGGCTGCTGCTGTGATTTCGCCGGTCCGTCGGTGTGGTGGTTGAGCTGTCCCACCGGCTCTTTGCCTGTGATTATCCCCGCCTGGCTCTTCGTCGTGGCGGGCTGCGGGGGAGGCGGTCCGCCGGGCGATCTGCCCTCCTGGAAGCCGTGAGCCCGCTTCAGGTGCCGGGCGGTCTCGATGACGAACTCGATCCGGTCTGCGCCCTCGTAGTTGACGCAGCCCCGGCACACCGGCTCGGTAAAGTCCCAGATCATGGCCCAGGGCATCCGGGGCAGGTCGCACAGATAACACGACTGTCTCCGGGACGAGGAGACCTGCGGGGAGGACATCTTCTCTCCCTCCCTGCTTCTCCTCGGTGCGAATTCACTAACGTGTTTTTCGGTTGAGAGAGGAAGAAAAACAGAATAAAATAAAAGCTCCTTATTCTCTTCCCGGGCTCGCGCTGCTGTTGTATTATTCCCTCCCTCCGCGGACAAAGAGCCGTCCTCCCTCCGCTGGTGGCTCCGTGTTGTGCTGCAGAGATGGAGGTGGAGGCTGGAGGCTGTTCCCCTCCTCTACATCCTGCTCTGGACTGAGGCTGAGGAATTTGGATTGTGCCCCCCCCCCCTCCGCCCAGACCCCCCCGCCTCACCCCCCACCCCACCCCCCTCTAGGAATGCCACCTGGTTGAGTCGGTGACGTCAGCACCTCCACGTTCTGCAGTTCTCTTCTGAAACAGAAGACATGCCACTTGTTGCCCCCCTCTTCCTCCCCCTCTTCCTCCCCCCTGCCGCTCTGCCCCCCCCCTCCCCTCTGAATGAGCAGCAGAACAACAGCAGCAGGCGGGGGCAGGATGCTGCAGATTGAATTACCGAGCCGTCCC